>JAGFPH010015010.1:0-22154 GCA_018207615.1 Philaenus spumarius | reverse complement strand
TCGGATTTATTTATGTTATAGAATGAGCACCTGTAAAATACTTAAATTAATCTTATTGGTTATTGGTACAATTGCATCTAAAAAAAAAACTACCTACCCGATTACAATAAAACTTTTACTTATGTTATTTAAAGGCTTCCTAAAAACGTTGGTTACATTTTACCATGCTATTTTTAAATTAGGCTGAGGAGGAAAAATGGAAAATGTTTTTTTTTTTAACCGACTGTTTGGCCGTTTATGGTTTACATCAAAACACTATTTGGAAGAAATGTTGGCAATAAAAAGATCTATAAATCGCCAATGAGAACACAGTATGGATTAAGTTTTCGTGCTAATCTACGTTTTGAGAAAAACTCAAATGTTGTCCCTTTTTGTTCCGTACGTGATCCAAACCGTCACATTTTGGTGGTAAAAGTATTTAGAAGGAACCCTTCATAGCAAAATAATATCTATCTATTACGGATTACACAAATATGTTTCATTTTAAAATCATTTCATCCAACTAACTATAATCGTAATATAAAACTATTTATATTTAATATTGTTAACTAGGTAGGTATGGTTTTCATTTTTATTTATTTTTGTACTATATTTTGCACTTTGGCAATTTATGTAATCCTATTGTGTACACAGATACAACTGTAACTAAAGCATTTAACTCAGATGAAATATTTAATTGCTAATATTTGCTTCTGAATGTATTGTTGGTTCTGATCTAATGAATGAGAAATTATGTCAACTGAAAATGTTTATATTTAACTTATTAAAGTACAATAGATATAAACATTGAAATTGTGTTTTTTCTTTTTCTTTTTTATCTACATAGAATAACTTTACATTTTAACACATTAATGATTTCCTAGGAAATCTTCAAAACGATGTCTTATTTATTTTTAATTAGGGAGAAATAGACCACGACAGCTAAAAATTATAAATATTCAATTTTAAATTTAAAGTTCTAAATATGAAGAATAATAAATTTAAATTATATTTTTTTTTATTAACTTTAAAGTTATTTCGACGAGAATACTAAAGCATAGCGTGCTACATGTTTGCGTGCGAGGCTAGACTATTCTAGCTCATTAATTGTAATACAGATTAGCCGCCTGCCTCGCGTAATTCTAGCCGATTTCAGGATGTTCTACGACAATACTGGGTACTGTGGCGATCTTTGAAGGTAGGTTAATGTTTTTATATACCGGGTGTCCCACGAAGAGGTCCCTATTTTTGAATTGATATGACAGACGTATAGAGCGCGCTACAGACTTGAAATTCTACAGTCGTGACTAACACATACGTAAAAGAAATACCCCTGAGTATCAGTTAATTCTGACTGATCCAAACAAAATGGCGGAAAAACAAAAAAACAACAAAATCAGAAATCGTATTTTAAGGGTAAACCTACTTTTATTTAGAATAGGAACAGCTACAGCTGTTTAGACTATTTTAAATCTATCAGCTGACTGCGTGTATCCACAAAAATGAACATATTTGGTAATAAATTGGCATTTGTTATTAAGTTGCATTGTAAAGTGTCTTATGTACCATGCCATTTTCAACTGAGCAAAAAGTGAAATGTTGTTCCTGGGCTATTGCCTTTGAAAATGATTATGAAGCAATAAGGTGTTTTAGGGAAAGGTACCCAGGTGTAGTTCCACCGTCAAGGAAATCTATTCGTAAGTGGAAGACTATCCTACTAGAAACGGGGTCAATACAAAAAAAAAATACCATAGATCCTCCAACATAGAAAATGAAGAAATCGTATGTGCTGCTTTCATGGAATCTCCAAATACGCCTAATTCAGTAAGAAAGGTGGAATCTTCTACAGGGATATCGAAGTCATCTGTCCAAAGGAATGCCAAAAAGAACAAAATCAAACATTATAAAACTCATTTAGTTCACGGACTGCTTGAAGATGATCCTGACAGACGATTGGAATTTTGTTCGAAAATAATTGAAAAGACTGACGTAGATAGCAAATTGCATGAAGGAATCGTGTTTTCAGATGAAGCGACATTTTATCGAACAGGAACTGTAAACAGGCATAATTGTCATTACTATAACACAAAAAATCCACATATCTTACAAGAAGAGAAATTAAAATCAACAGGTATAACAGTTTGGGCTGCTGTTACCAAGGATGGTGTTTTGTCGTATGACATATCCCGACAAACAATGACTGGAGAAAGGTATGCATCAGTTTTAAGCAATCACATGGTTCCTCATCTTTCTCAGCCTGAGATGAAAGACGTTTTTTTCCAACAGGATGGAGCTAATCCTCATTATGCTAATGTGGCCAAAGCAGTTTTGGACCAAAATCTTCCTAACCGTTGGATAGGTCGTGGCAGCAGCTTCATGGACTGGCCCCCAAGGTCTCCAGATTTGACTGTTTGTAACTTTTTTCTGTGGGGCTTTTTGAAGGAGAAGGTTTATTGTCATAACATTGCGACAGACGATGAACTAATGAGGTTGATCGAAGAGGAACTGTTGTTGATACCTCGAGAGTTGTTCAGCAAAGCGTATGTTTGTTTTCTATTTCGTTGTCATCAGTGCATTGCGATCGATGGACATCAGTTTGAATAAGGTTTATGGATCAAATAGATTTAATTTATTTATGAGTTACTTATATCTTTAATTCCCTAACGTTGTTTAGTGCTTAGTAACATCGTTAAAATTCAATAATTATGTTGTAACACTTAAGCAAATAAAACTATTTTAACGAAAAGGTACTATTTATTTGATATCCCGCCATTTTGTCCTAATGTGTCGGAATTAACTGATACCGTACTCAGGTGTATTTCTTTTACATATGTGTATTTTAGGACTGTTGAGTTTCAGGTTTGTAGAGTGTTCGGTGCGTCTAATATATTAATTCGAAAATAGGGACCTCTTCGTGGGATACCCGGTACAAGCCTGGCTGACGACTTTAGTAAGTCGGTCCAATTAATAATACAATAATTGATAGAAAGTATATTAATTAAATTACAAGCGAAAAAACATTGACCAAGACCGGGATTTGAACCCAGGACCTTTACCATTCCGCGGTAACGCTCTACCGACTGAGCCACCCCGATCGCACCAGATCATGTCCTGGTTTTAAATCCCGGTCTTGGTCCATGTTTTTTTTAACTTCCCGCTAAGAAAAGTGAAAATTTTCTAAAATCGGGAAGTTATTGGTTTTACCCCGTTTTTCTAAAATCGAGTATTCATCAGATCTCGACGTTTTGAGGTCCTAGGAATCTTCCCTGACCACTCCCGAGAGGGTGTCACCCTTTCTGTATGTATGTGTGTGTGTGTGTGTGTGTATGTAAGTATGTGACCCGCTTATAACTTTTGAACGGCTTAACCGATTGGATCCTACCAAACGGTGTTCTAAAGAGTTCCATCAAACTTAGATTTCCTGAAAATTTCAACTAATTCGGACCGGTAGGTTCTGAGAAATTTCGAAAAAGCTAAGAAATAAAAAAATTTCAAATCAGGTTTTTTTGGAATAACTTTTAAACGGCTTTACCAATCAATTCCAAAATCTAATCAGCTTTTAACCTTGAAAAGCGACGTTGATCGCTACCAGTCCGGTCAAAATCGGTTAATTCGTTCGAGAGATATCGTGAACGAAAGAAAATAAAAAAAAGTGTTTTTTTTCTCAATTTCTCCGAAATTTTCATCAGAAAATTTTTTTTGTCGATTCTTTCAATGGACTCAAAAAACTGCATCGACGGCCGCAAATCGCATAAAAATCGGTTGATTCATTCGCGAGATATCGTGAACGAAAGAAAATAAAAAAAGTGTTTTTCCTCAATTTCTCCAAAACTTTTCATCTGAAAAATTTTTGTTGTTGATTCTTTCAATGGACTTAAAAAACTGCATCGATTGCCGCAAATCGCATAAAAATCGGTTGATTCATTCAAAAGTTATGGCCGTTCAAAATTTCCAAAGCGGGAAGTTACAGGGGTGGCCTTTAGCGTCAACCGTTTTCCAAATTTTTTTACTAGTAATTTAATTTAATTAACCCTTGCTGAGGAAGTGTGTAAGCAGAACAAATATTACAAATAATAGAAAAGTATACTTTAAAAAATGTATTCCCATGTGTTCTTCACTCATAGTCCAGTCATATTATACTATGACTTAATATACTTTTTTAATACTAATACGAAGTATTTACAATTAATTGTGATAGTGTAATGTTTGCCAGTTGAGGCATGGGCTATGTAAACCATCCTCAAAAGCGAATTAATTATTTACCCTAAAATCAATTGTTGCGCGCGCGTTTAGTCAATCCAAATAATTGTATAAGCTATCCTAAAGGTCAGTGAAATAATATAACGATGAATTTACTTTTAAATCTAAATATATTTACCGTTTTACTCTGCAGTGAAAAAAAAAAAAGAAAGCAGTCGTAAGACTGCCATCAGAAGTGAAAACTGTCATGAATATAAATCGTTGGTTATATCCTGAAATCGTTGGTTTAATCTGAAATTTGAGAATTATTTTTACCTTGACCCATTTAAAATAAAATCTAAAAAATAACATAAAAATTATTGTCTATAGTCAAATAATAAATTAAAAAATATAACTTTGGTTACACATATACTGAAACAACACGCGTTTCTTTAATGCATTTACATTCATTATCATATCAACCAAGATAGCTAATTTATCTATGTCCATTTTAGAGGTATCACCAAGTACTCAAATTTAACATAAGTTACAACATTAGGTTAGTTAATTCAAAAAATGTTGGTTTTAGGATAATGTTTGATGTTGTAGACAATTACCAAGAAATTATGATTTCAGTTTTTTCTAGATAACTCAGTTATGCTTTGACCTACAGAAACGAAAAAAAAACGATTTTGTCTGACGTTAAAAACAAAATGTGTTGTCTCTTGTACACTTTTTGTTATGTTAACGGTTTTCAAGATATTCCACTTTAAACATTTGTAACTGCCGCCATTTTGAAAATTATTAAAATAAAATCGTAGTGCTTGGTACACTTGTAAACCGTAACATACACATCGTTTATATTAAACTTGAACTATCTTATTTCTGGAGTTGCAATGAGTTTTTTGTAAAAAAAAATATCCCTCCCCGGCGGGGAATCGAACCCCGGTCTCCCGCGTGACAGGCGGGGATACTGACCACTATGCTACCGTTGACTGTGTTGGAATTGAGTTATTTAGTGCTATCTCTCTTTTGTAAACACAGAGGCGAAGACGAATCACGATCACGAGAGATCAGAGATTTTTACCCATCTGAAAAGTGCCTAACGCGCCATAAGAAGTTTTCACTTCAATAAATGTATTAACTTGTAGGATAAAATAGGGCCACATGACCTCCGCACTAAATTGATAAGAATCCGCATTGATAAGTCGATAACTATAAGACTCTGTAACGAGAAACCTTCAAATATTAAGTGATAAGGAGTAAAACAACGATAAATCAAAACCAGGTAAGCAATGGAAAACCATTTAATCAGTAATTTATATAATTTGCTGTTAAAATTAGGAGCTACAATCAATAATAAAGGAAAATATAATAATTCGTTCGAACAGATGAACCGCTGACGTGAGTTGATCGTATTTATCAAAATTAAGTTTATATGTTTTAGGGATCAACTAATTATCAACTGATTCTGAGGACCACGATTGGTTCTCACATATCACTGTAGATCTCACCATAAGAGTAATTAATTGCAATAGCTCAATAGCTCATCTTTCTTATGGAAATTCGTTAATAACAGCAGTTTCTCTGTCCTCTCTAAAAACTCAATCTCAGTTACCTCTAATCGAAAAACTACATCGCTTAGAAATATCAAGTTTGTCACGAAGATGCAAAAGGGTTTTAGTGCAAAAGGGTTCTCGAATGTATTGTTGTTTTAATTTGTTCAGAAGTTTAATAAAAACTAATAATTATGTAAGCGTTATTTTCTTATTTGAATAAAATGAGGGTATATAATACTTATCAATTTAAAACTGCATGTTACTTTTATTTAACCTACGTACAAACGAAAGTGTTGTTAACTGATCCTTTCACAACACATACTTTGAGAAGATTTTCAAGAAATGATGGCCAGTTTTAGAAAATTAATTTTATTATAAACCAATAACAAATAAATTATTATAATATGAGTGTTACATTTATTCAAAATAAAAACCACGCATTTTAACAGCAGATTTTAACCTAGCCAAAATTTTACTTTAAGATTATGTTTACAATTTTTCTCAAACGAATGCTCAAAATATTTGGGAGGATCCATTTACTTTAACCTATATTGCTATATCAAAGATTATCCTTAGGATTCTTGCAATAGAAACTATTATTTGCTTATAAACTAATTAGACACAAGAAGTGGCTACCACTATAATAAGGAACGTTCAACGTAAGGAATGGTATTATTGAGAATTTCAAGAATTTTAAAGATAAGTTCTTGATATTTAACAGCAGAAAAAAACTGTAACTTTTTTAAATGTTAAACAACCGCCATTTCAGTTAGGATGAACATTTTGAGGCCGGCTGTCGGAATTTCTGTTAATAGAAACTTTTAATCTTATATACAACTCAGACTATGCTCTCAATTAAGATTTTCTTCTGAATCATTGTGGGTCATCACCCAAGGGGTAGCACCACTGAATGTGTGTTAAAATAGTTTTCGGTGTCCAGTAAAACAGTGCAAATTTTGTAGCTCCATATTATGTAAAGGTTTCAAAAATATTAAGCCGTTACGCGACTTTATACTCATCTTGTATATTATCACATTGATCGCAATAAGCTAAGAGATCAAATCGCATTATGCTAAGAGATCAAATCGCAATATGCTAATAGATCAAATCGCAACATGCTAAGAGATCAAATCGCAATATGCTAAGAGATCAAATCGCAATATTCTAAGAGATCAAATCGCAATATTCTAAGAGATCAAATCGCAACATGCTAAGAGATCAAATCGCAATATGCTAAGAGATCAAATCGCAACATGCTAAGAGATCAATGGCAATATGCTAAGAGATCAAATCGTAATATGCTAAGTGATCAAATCGCAATATGCTAAGAGATCAAATCGCAACATGCTAAGAGATCAAATCGTAATATGCTAAGAGATCAAATCGCAACATGCTAAGAGATCAATCGCAATATGCTAAGTGATCAAATCGCAACATGCTAAGAGATGAACTCCCATATATAATATTTAAATTTACCTTAAATCAATATGTTAACATATATTATATAGTTAAGTTGTTTTGTAAAATGGAATTATAAAAACTTTGTTTTGAAATCGTTTGTCTCAAAAAATTAAACTTGTACTACATTACTTACTTCCTCCTTGTTAGGATTTCTATTTTTTTTTTATTTTTCTTGATTTTATTATATTTTTATTGGCTGGAACCAATTTCTGTTACATTTTCAAAACTATTTGGAGATCTTTGGAAGATTCGTGTAAATAGATATTCCAAATTAACGAGTTTTTACAAGTATTTTTTTTAAGATCTGTAAAAATTAAAACAACATTGAAATATTTAAAAGGTTCCAAAGTAGATTGTTAAAGAACTAAAGGCAAAGGGTACGTTAGAAATAGCCATCTATATTGACACCTGGGAGTTGAAACTGTGTTTCAAGAAATACAGATTTTAGACGTCACAAACCGAACTACTTCGCCGAAGTTCTGTATTTACGAAAGATCTGACCCTAATAGATTTTACTTCTGGGGATGAATAAAAGATAAAGTTTGTAAACCATTATTGGCGGTTTCTCTCGCTGACGAGGTAATTGAAGAAGTTACGCTTGACATATTGTTAGAGATAGGCCTACACTTCAATTGAAGCCTAATTGACCGAGCGTAAGCGAGGTCTCCGTTTTAACTCGACCGTTTGGCATTTCGTCTGTGTGTCTGTGTGTCTGTATGTCTGTGTGTCTGTGTGTCTGTGTGTCCGTGTGTCTGTGTGTCTGTCTCACGATTACGGCTAAAAGCCTTGACCGAATTTTATGATTTTTTGCATGAATGTTCCTTATTCGTAGGCCGATCCATGTATATATACGGTTTTTTCCCATTTTTAACCCCTTAAATAAAATAAAAATGGCGGCCGGACCGTTTCTCTCAGTGTAAGCTTTTTCCAAAGCCAGTTTGTGGCTTAACCGTAAGTCAAATTTAAAAACTAATAACATTTTGCTAAAAGCAAATTAAATTTTAAACAAAATTGTATTCTTGATTTTTTCCGTATCTCTAACGGTAAGCTCACAAAATGGCCGTAAACTTAGAATTTGTTAAAAATCGTCCAAGTTTGTATTTCAACCATGTTTTTATACGTTTATTTTAAACCAATTCAAAAGTGTTCCATAGCTTTTTTGTAGATAAAGGTTTAAAGAATTCATATGTGCCAGTAAAAAAATTATTGAAGTAAAATTAAAAAAGTTATTAGCTCAAAAAACAATCTTCAATAACGAAAGGAAAATGTTTAACTTTAGGCCTACATAAAAAGTAGTAAAAATTATTGTAATTTTTTTTCATAAACGTAAAAAAGTTTCGTAATTTAGTTCTAAATAAAATTGTATACAAATATTTATCATTTTCAAATTTCTTATTTTGAAAACACCAGTTTTTATGTTCCTACTACAACACTGCTAACAAAACTAGGCCTGTTTTGAATAGTAATTTAGGAATATATCATTTGCCCAAAAATGATATATTATTATAAGAAAGTGTAGAGGATAAATCAAAGAATTGAACTGTATACCTGTAAATTATCATTGTAAATTTCATAAAAGTATTTGACTTAGCTTTACTTCAATTACAAAATGAGATGAAACAAATGAAACCTCGCGGCGATAAAGGACATACAAAAAATGACCGTAGGACACCGTGGGAAGTGTTGGTACATGGGTTGAGATCACTATCACGACGCTTTAACATCGTTTGTTTTTATTATTTCTAATATTGGAATATGATATGGAACTTAAGTTAACTTATGATACATTGTTTAGTTTGAGTTATTTAAGTATGTAAATATTTAATTGTATGTTGTCCCTCTATAACGCGATATGTTTAGCTATCTCACGCATTATTAACCTAAATAAAACACAATGCCTCTAAAAGAAAATCTTTAGCAGTTAAAGCTCAAGAAAAGAAATAAAAACGAGAACTAGAAATCCCGGAATCGTGGGAATTGTAAATAATGTTTCACTGGCTAAACCTTGTGCTTACTTCCTTACTGGCTTACTATTTTTAACCTAAGCTCAAAACCACATTTGTTATTTCAACGAGGGAGGTCTACTGTTCACAGAACTACTAGTATCTATACTTGATGCATTTTCTATGAAGTTATAGTAGAACCAGTTCGGTACGTT
Organism: Philaenus spumarius; assembly: GCA_018207615.1. Lineage (NCBI taxonomy): Eukaryota > Metazoa > Arthropoda > Insecta > Hemiptera > Aphrophoridae > Philaenus > Philaenus spumarius. The sequence continues at coordinate 12,818 of JAGFPH010015010.1, read as the reverse complement.
CTATAATTCGGTGGATGCTTGTAGCTCAAAGATTAGCGTATCTGACTCCGAAGCGAAAAATCCCTGGTTAAAATCAGTGTGAAGACTGGTCAGTATTTGCTAAGCTAGAAGCCGATGTGATACATCAGTGCTAAATCTAAAATTATTAAAAACACACACACACAAACACGACACTATAATAACCAATAACAACAACTTTCAAAATTTTAATAAATAACGATAGCAATATTTATTTAGTTTGTACTGAGATCTGACAATTTATATCAATATATTATTGAACAGAATAAACGTGAAAATGTACAATTTGTTATCAATATTAACTCCAGAAAATAAAATAATTTAAAGTTATAAATAAACGTGAAACGTGTATTTCACAAAAGTTCATTAAACAATCATATTACTTTTCATTTACGATTTATATCACGAATTTTATCAAAATTTTATGATTGACTTTATTAACTGTTATTTAAATTACAAAACATGAATTTGAATTTTATCACCATATTTAGCCAATTAAAGCCAGGTATGTTGTTTTATTTGTGCAGCTTGTGACGCATTTAAAACCACCAAATAAAATGGGATTTAATCATCAATGTGTACATTCGGATACATACAGTTAACACTGTGTGCTGGTCTTTTATCATTGATGCTACTATTTTAATTTAAAAATAAAATGTTTATGTTAAATTTAATATATAAATACAAATAAATTATAGTTTGAAAACTCCAGAAAAATTAATTATCGAAAATACTAAGTTACTCGGAAACCATAGTAAATTTGTTAGGTTTATACTATTTTCGTTTAAATAATTTTGATTAATAGCAGTCAGTGCAATACATAAAATTTAATAAAGATTAACCATTTTTAAAGCAATAATATTCGTCCTAAGATTTGTGTGTATTTTACCAACATTTTAGGAATATAAGTTATATGTAGTGGTAAAATTATAGTTCAAAATTATAATCCAACTGACCTGCTGTCACCATTTTTTACACAAAATTTAAAATGTTAAAAAATTCGCACTTGAATATTAATTAATATTCTAAGGCTGTTTTTAAATTAAAAACAGTCATAGTTAGACATTATATTAGTGCATTTAACTATAAATACTATAACTTGTAATTTATTTCCAAAATTAGTTTTAATATTAGTCCAAAATTAGTTTTAATATGTCTTGTAACAGACGGAGCAAACTTGATTTAGCGAGTTTTTGAATAACGATGTGCTAGAGTTTTAATAATTATACTTTATTTAAATTCTTAAAAGTGGCAGGGAGTTTTATCAAATCATAAATTATAAAGATACAAATATTTGACTAGATTTTATAGGTTGTGTAGTGTAAAGATGTAAGGATTGTGAGCAAATTTATGATATTTGATTAAAGTTGAATCAATTTTGTGTTAATAATTTTAAGGATTCGATCTTTGCTATTGCGGATTGAGTCAACGTATTTTATTATTGTTTCAACTTTTTTAGGTTTGAATCAACACTTGTGTGGATTGAGATAAGGTTTATGAGGAATGAGTAAGGTTTTTTAGGAATTGAGTTAAACTGACGAAGTGTTTTTGCAAATAAAATATATTAAGATTGTTTAATGATTTATTTGATTTATAAATTTATAGCAACAGCATAAATCATCAATAAACGTTGCTGTCAACAATTCAACACAAAAGTAAAATACTTCTCAATATAAATCAAATTTGCATAGAATTAACATAGATAAGAATGTAAAATCATACTTTTGTATATACCGTGACACAGTTATATTATGTACTTTTTGATATACCCCCTTTCCATCTTACACCGTATCTGTAAAATGTTCAGCGGAGAATCAAGTAAGACAGAATTTATGAGGACTATTTAACCCGCACTCATCCACAAAGCCACTCGTTCCAGTAATTCCGAAGTGTCTGTAACACCGCGAACCAGCTTTACAAGCAGTACTAAATCCTTTGTTAAAGGATCTACACATCTGTTTGTTAAAGAATCTAGCAACAAGTCAACATCCAATCGAAGCAAGCGGGGTGAATGTTAGGCGCTGCATACTCCAAGTCAATTAGCAGGGATGAGTAGAAGGATTTTAAATAATTTATTTTTGAATTTGTATTCTTACACATCCAACCTTTTTTCAGACAAATTTATGAGGGTTGTGATCATATTTGTAAGGATTGGGTTTAGATTTTTAAGATGGCGAAAATTGTGTAAGACTTGCGACGGTTATTTAAAATGTAATAATTGATTTTTAAGATTTATGCAATGACTTGAATTGATTAACTAGAATTGTGTGAAGATCTTAAAAAACGAGTATGTTGATGCGTTATAGCACACACTTTCTGTTTGTAATACGCTTGCAGATATAAGTTTTTAATGTATTAAAACATATAATGAAACAACTTTTAAGTATTTTAAAAACAGTTTTGTGGAGCCAGATAATGTAGCATGTTACTAGTCAATTTACATTTATATATACGTTTTTACGTGATGATATAATATTTGAATATCAGGATTCTATAAAGTATAAAAATGTCCTTAGATAGAGAAGAACTCTAAACAAATATTTCTTTGAAATGTATCTTAATTGACCAAGCGAAGCGAGGTCTCCGTTTTAACTCGACCGTTCGGCATTTCGTCTGTGTGTCTGTATGTCTTTGTGTCTGTCTCACGATTACGGCCAAATGCCTTCACCGATTTTGATGATTTTTTGAACGAATGTTCCTTATTCCTAGGCCAAGCCATGTATGTATAAGGTTTTTCCATTTTTAATTTTTAACCCCTTAAATAAAATAAAAATGGCGGCCGCACCGTTTCTCTCAGTGTAAACTTTTTCCAAAGTCAGTTTGTGGCTTAACCGTAAGTCGAATTTAAAAACTAATGACATTTTGCTAATAGCAAATTTGATTTTCAACAAAACTGTATCCTTGATTTTTTCGTATCTCTAACGGTGAGCTCACAAAATGGCAGTAAACTTCAAATTTGTTAAAAATCGTCCAAGTTTTTGTATTTCAACCATGTTTTTATACGTTTATTCTAAACCAATTCAAAAGTGTTGCATAGCTTTTTTGTAGATAAAGGTTCAAAGAATTCATATATGCCAGTAAAAAAATGATTGAAGTAAAATTAACAAAGTTATTAGATCAAGACACATTTATTAGTTATTAGCATGTTCAGTAACGAAAGGAAAAAGTTCAACTTTAGGCCTACATAAAAAGTAGTAAAAATTATTGTAATTTTTTTCATAAATGTAAAAACGTTTCGTAATTTAGTTCTAAATATAATTATATAAAAATATTTATCAATTTCAAATTTCTTATTTTGAAAACACCAGTTTTTATGTTCCTATTACAAGAGTGCTAACAAAACTAGTCCTGTTTTGAATAGTAATTTAGGAATAGGCTATATCATTTGCCCAAAAATGACATATTATTATAAGAAAGTGTAGGGGATAAGAAAGTGTAGAGAACAAATCAAAGAATTAAACTGAATACTTGTAAATTTCATAAAAGTATTTGACTTAGCTTTACTTGAATTGCAAATGAGCTGAAACAAATGAAACCTCTCGGCGATAAAGGACATACAAAAAATTACCGTTGAACACCGTGGGAAGTGTTGCTACCTGGGTTGAGAATAAAGTTGAGATCACTATCACGACGTTTTAACATCGTTTGCTATCATTATTTCTCATATTGGAATATGATATAGAAGTTATGGAACTGTAAATACATTGTTAAGTTTTAGTTATTTAAGTATGTAAATATTTAATTCTATGTTGCCTCTCTATAACTTGATATTTTTAGCTATCTTACGCATTATTAACCTAAATAAAACACAATGCCTCTAAAAGAAAATCTTTAGCAGTTAAAGCTCAAGAAAAAAAACGAGAACTAGAAATCCCGGAATCGCTGGAATTGCAAAATAATGTTTCGCTGGCTAAACCTTGTGCTTACTTCTTTACTGACACACTATTTTTAACCTAAGCTCAAAACCACATTTGTTATTTCAACGAGCGAGGTCTACTGTTCACAGAACTACTAGTTATACATTTGAGTTTGCTAAAATAATTTCCGTATACATTTAATTGCATTACATTAGGTGGTAAAATACAATCTGACTAACCGACAGACTTGAGGTATTACTTTACCTCTACTATGTTCTAAAAATAACTACAAACAAAGTGGGTGCATATCTGACAACGCTTTATAATTAAGTATAACAATTTTGTCTGCGTTATAAATAAAACAGTTCGCGTGTCCCGATGTCTGGGTTGATAAATAAAGGAGTCGTAGCGTGCTGCCTGAGTAGTCCCATGCCTTAAGTACTTTGTAGCATTCGACTGACCTTATTTTCTGTATTTTCTGAAATGTAACAAGGTAAAATAGAATAACTATCGTAAATTTTCTATATGTCTTGATGGACAAAAATAGTTTCAAATTGTTTAGAAGGACCACAAAACATTGACAAGAACATAAAAAACTAAAGAGTTGCAAATATAACAAAAGCAGTGCCCATATCTGAGCCAAGGCTGTAATGTTTAGTGAACTGTAGCTCAGCCAATTTTATACCCTATTTCTTCTCTTTAATTCTTTCATCGTCATCTACATTTCCAGGAGTATGCACCCTGCCTCCGGTCCAGCCATCTCCTCGGTCTACTTATGATTCAAACGACCTCTTGAGTATTCTCACTGAAGATACGCTACTTTGTATCTTCTTACCTTTCCGCTTAAAGTCTGTACATTTAATTCTTGTCAAATGCAATCGTTCCTTATATTTTGAACAGCTTTCAGTACATCTAAGACATCTCTCATGGTTCTCATTGGAGAACACCGCCATTAAGTAGTCAAATTTAACCTAAGATTATAGCACGGAATTTGTAGCATGGACCTTGACCTCGAGATGCGCAGTAGACTCGGAGTTAATTTGAGTGGTGGCCCCCCAGAGTAGACTCAGAGAAGTCAGAGAAGCTCAGTCGATTACCTAGCTTTGAACGGAACACTTCGGTCTTGAAGCAATTTTACGGGTTTCCAATAACATTATTGTCCGTGCACAAATCTATTTACTATTTAACTATCGCAGTTTATTATTGTTTTTTAGCGTTGTTTATGTTTTATTGTATATATTTGTGATTAATAATAAATTTAATATATTTATTTTCAAAATAACCTATTTTTCTCAGTAACATTCCTGAAGTAAAAATGTCAACACAGGCTTGTTTTCGTTTACAGCACTAACTAAATTATTGAGGTCAGCTGATTTTAATATTCACTAAATTAATTAATTGGAATTAATTAATATTACGCTGATATAAAATCATCGCGTAATATTAATAGACACAATTTCAATACACTACTACCGATACTTTTACACGAATAAACGTAGGCCTACTTATGTACTTTTTAAAATAATAAGTTATAAGTTTATTTAGTTTACTCAATACTTGTAAATAGTATCAAAATGTAGTTTTTATTGTTACTCATGTTTATTTCTTTGTTAAAATAGTTATTATATGTGTCGTTATAAGTTGTTTTAACGTTAATCATAAACAAGAAACGGGTCCGCGAGCGTTACCGACATCAGACAGACAAAAATTGAGGTAAGGCTTGTTTCGTATTCTTTGGTGTATGAAAAGTAAATAAACGAAAAATCACACTATTATCAACAGTCTACAAACAAAACTCTTATTCTATTTATATATAGATATAAAAAGTCTCATATCTATACAGTATTTACATGTTGCAAGTTGCAAGTAATACAACACAAAGCTGTCGCGACAACTTTGATAGTAAGCGTAATATCCCTTCCCCTCCAGCGGACGGCGTCCCCACTTGCCTATATTCTTCCCTCCCGCCAGCGCATCGTAAAGTCCATGCTAAAACTAATAAGCTATATCTCATAGTTTTTCATTTTGTAGTTCTTATTATGGTTACAAGAATCGTCTAGTATCTTTTGATTTTGTCGGTTGTATCGATATCTTCTTTAATCCTTTTTATTGCTATTTTAAACCTATTCACTTTAGATCTTCGTACTTTACACTTGAACAAACTGATAGTTTGTTAAGGCTATACTCTGTAACGTTTAGAGCTAGAATTGTGTCGTGAATTGAATAAACTCTTTGGGGCTGAACTATAAATTCGCCCTCTCATCTCAAATCAAAAATATATAAGATCTAAGGCCTTGAAAAATATAACTGGTTCAAAAATTTTAAAAAGAAAGACAGTAGATCAAACGCCGGGATTTTCGCACTAAATTGAAAAGCTGGTTAAAAAATACATTCGGATTCAGGGGAGAGGTGACGTTCCATTTAAGAGGCAAATTAACCCAGCATGATGTTAGGATAAACTTAGTAAACGTGCCTCGTACTAAGTGCACAAGTATATTGTATGGTATAAAACAATCCCCGGCCATTATACAAATATGTTTGTCTGGACATATTTATGAAAGACCTTATATCTCATGTGGTAGATGCTTTGTCAAGTATTTTAACAGAATAGTGATTCAATACATTTTCATATTGATGTTTGTTTTTCGGTAGATGTTGTCTTTCACGGTAGACGCAAAAATAATTCATCTAATGCTAGTTTGACTCCACTTTCGACAGTTTTGACACTTCATGTGGCGATAAATCAAAGATTTATTTCATGAGCCTCCTTATGTTAATCCTTAGAAGTGTAAAGACTCCACTTTCGACTTAAATCAGCAACACGACGCCCTCCTCAACATTATCAATATTAAGTGCACCATGTTCTAAAATTGTGAGGACGCTAATTCTAACCCTTTACAATTTACCTGTTTTTACAACTAACCAGTGGCGGTGGATCTTACTGCTTCGAGAAGGGGACAAAAATGTTACATGAAGAAATATTGAATTGGTAAAATGGTGTTCATTATGTTCTTTTGTCGTAAAACAGTTACTGAGCAGTGATTGTGAAAGAGAAAAGAAAATTGTGAAAACTCTATGGTATTTTCTATTGTTTTACATTAGATAGCTTCTTAAACTTACGTCATGTTGGCGAGTTGCAATCATGCAACATAATTGCAATCTTTTTGTTGTATTGTGCTCAATCATAAATAAAAGGTAACTTAAAAGTCCCCCTCCCAGTATTATTTTTTTAATTAATGGAAATAGACACACTTGCTTTGTGGATTGTTAACATGAACAAACATAGAGTTTCTTTTTTGGCGTATCGTAAATTTCAACCCCTCCCCCAAAAATGGGGTATTTTGGGGGTAAGTCGAAAATTTTAAGACTCGGCTCTCAACATTCAAAACTACGATATTGGGTACCAATTTCAATGTTAAATAACCAAAACATACCTTCACTATTAAGCATATTTTTGTGCTGTTTTTGTTAAAAAACGAAAGCTGTATTTTTTCCTTAAATTAAAATAGATTGTGGGTGTTGATTGCTAAGGATTTTTGCAATATCTCTTTTTGCAACTGAGTAAAAAAATTATAAAGTTTACTATTTATATCATACGTTTATGAAAACAATAAAACGGTTTCTGAAAATGTATTCGGCAATCAACATCCGCATATGACAGTACTTCAAAATGAAACCAAATTTTAAAATTTATTCCAAGAATTAACGGAAAAAAATGACTTATTCTGTAGCATTGCTCTTATGGGAATAAGATTCAATATGGCGGGCAGGGAAGCGCCCCCTTAAATGAGAACCCCAATTGAGTGACACCTCATTTTAAAGGCCTTGATAAATGAAGAAGATTGGCGCAAACCGGAGGTCTGTATGTTGACTCTATCCAACATAATGGCCAATCAAAGTTATAATTTTTCCTCATTTATAATTGAAATGTTACAGATGATAAATCTGTCTTTTTATACAAGGATTTCATCCAGTAGGTCACTCAATCTAAGTTATAAAACATAGTAATTAGTATAAAAAAAGTAAAGCCCTCTGGAATTCCCAGGTACTGGACTTTTTACTAGTAGGAGTCGACAAACATGCACAGTTATGAATAACAAAGTATTTGCAAGGTTGTATCAACCAAAGGTCCAGTACCTGGGAATTCCAGAGGGCTTAGCTTTTGCGAAAGATATTGAAAAGCGTCGCAATAGCTGAGACACGCAAAATCCTAGACGGTTGCACAGATCAGTAACACGGATGGTTATATATACTCTGTACTGACCTAATACGAGGGTAGTGTTTTTGGAGAGACGGTTGAGCCTACAGCGGAAGCTCTGTAGCCGTCTGTTCGCGGAGATCTTTACCTTTCACTACGATTGTATTAAGGTTATAATTTGAAGGTGCAGCCAACTAATTTATATAATACCGATACTTAGAGTGCTGTGTCTTGGGATTTAATTAATTGGATATAATTAGGAATAATAAAATTATAGAGGTCGATCTTTGTGTGTTTAAATTATAATAATAAGTAATAGGACCACTCATTTTGTAGAGGCTGGTAAAAATGTAAAAGAATAAATATAGTAATTAACATTACGGTTTTTTAAAAAGAGCAATTGTGTATTCACTAAACCGCCCAACCCTAAAAGAAAAGATAGAAGCAACGTTACGTGTAAATAAAGTTGTTCTAACCCCAACAGTTACATCCTACTATCTTGTTCTCATTCAGGTGACTGAATTATTTATCTTGCTCAAAGAGTTAAGCGATTCGTGTATTGCGTTGGAAGCAAAGTTCAATTTGTCATTTAGTAGAATGTCGGGAGCTTGTTTGTTGTGGGGATAAATCTGGAACTCTTCTAATATATCTAGCAATTTTCCGTTTCTGCATTTATGAAGCATTGTAATCGATATTACTGTAATAACCTATAAGATGTTTTTTATATTTAGATATTTGGTTTACAGTAATGATGTGTTATAGCTCGGTGGTGTTCTTTGAATCTTTGTTTGAAACTTCTACCTGTCTGTCTTATATATAACTAGCTGACCCGTACGGCGTTGCCCGTGGTGATTGGTATTTTCAGTCTTTTTAACGTAATTGTATTCTTTTTAAGTGTTCAGTCAGTGAGTGGTATTTGGCTATTATATATATAGACTAGCTGACCCGTACGGCGTTGCCCGTGGTGGTTGGTATTTTCAGTCTTTTTAACGTAATTGTATTCTTTTTAAGAGTTCAGTCAGTGAGTGGTATTTGGCTTTTATATATATAGATCTTAAATAATGAAAGCACTATTGTCATAATAATAAAAGATCTGAAATTATGATTTTAGTAAATTTAATCCCCCCAAACCCCTCCTACAATTTCGAAATTTTTCATACCCTTTCTTAGTTAGCACCTGTAGCATTAGAGGAAGCTACATACCTAATTTCATTCCAATCCGTTTGGTAGTTTTGAAGAAATCGTGATTTAATAACTTTGATCCCCAAACCCCCCTTAAAATTTCGAATTTTTTCAAACCCTTTTTTAGTAAGCACAGCACCTATGGCCCTAGAGGAAGCTACTTACCAGATTTCATTCCAATCCGTTTGGTAGTTTTGAAGAAATCGTTTTTAATAACTTTGATCCCCCCAAAACCCCCTAAAATTTCGAATTTTTTCAAACCCTTTCTTAGTAAGCACCTATGGCCCTAGAGGAAGCTACTTACCAGATTTCATTCCAATCCGTTCGGTAGTTTTTGAGAAATCGTGATGAGTGAGCGAGTGGTGTTTCGCTTTTATATATTACTAGGGGAGACCCCTGCGTGCTCCACACGCCAACCCCCAACGGCACCTTCTAAAAACATGTATTATGTTTTATTTATAATAAAGATGTAGGATTAATAACAACCTCAAAGCTAAAATGCTAAATAATGTTAAATGTCCAAATTAAATATTTCTTATATTTTATAACATCAGTTATAATAAATGTTAAAAGAACCAGCAAGGCTCAGGTATACATTTTAAAACCCTAACCTAAAAGCTAGAAATACAAAAATAGTTGCTTCAAATTTTGGAATCAGCTGTTAATGGAAATATTAGAGCTAGTAGCTATATTATCTGTTATTTTATTCAATTGGTTGCTATGGTAATAAATGTAAATAGATGTGTGTGTTTATCATTTCTAGGCCTAACCTAAGAATTTTTTCCGACTAAATTTACAAATATTGAAATAAAAACATGTTTCTATCGAAATGAATTATAGCCTATGTTACTCAGGGATAGTGTAGCTTTTTATTAGTAAAACTATTTTTTCAATCGGTTCAGTAGTGCCAGAGATTACCCCCTACATACAAACAAACAAACAAACAAACTTTACCTCTTTATAATATTAGTATAGATATAGATTTATTACAGTCGTTACATCATAGTTGGTATACTCCTCCTTCATCAAAATCATCTGTAGTGGTTCTGACCTATTTCTACTTAGTATATTTTGGAGTTTATTATTAATACGGTATGTTAAAGAGCATCCCTGTTTTCAAAAAATATTGTTTATTGAACAAGTTGACAATTGTATTTTATTGCTATATAATTTTTGGATTCTTCAGACTCAGATGGCATAAGTTGTTTTTTAATTTGAGTTTTTCTCCTTAATGTTCCTTTGTTTTTTTATGCATTTATGAACGATACATGCATTGTATCCATTGGCAGTAGCGATACATTTGATCAAATTTGTGTCCTTGATAAATTCAGCACTATACATAGGTATGTTTAATGTGTACAAACCTATTGTAAGTTGCTAATTTATGGTTTTAGGGGGTTTAGAAGTTGAATCGGGACTCGTTAAATCTAATTATAGTTTCTTTTATTTTAAAATGTTTTAAAACCTGAAACTGCTGAAAATGTATATCATATTTATTATTTATATATTATACCAATCATATTTATCGCTGATAAATTTAATCTTTTAAAATTTGTTTGGATTAGTCTACATATTACTAGGGGAAACCCCTGCGTGCTCCGCACGCCAACCCCCTTGAAAACTTTATACACATAATCATGTTATGTTTTCTTTATAATAAAGGAGTAGGATTAACCCCAAAGCTAAGGCGGAAAATAATGTTAAATGTCCAAATCAAATTATTTTGTTTATTTTATAACAGCAGTTATAATAAAGGCTAAAAGAACCAGCAAGGCTCAGGTCTACACTTTAAAAAAAAAAATTGGAAAACGGTTGACCCTAAAGGCCATCCATGTAACTTCCCGCTAAGTTTAATTACAACAAACACTATTTTTGGAAATGTTGAACTGCCATAACTTTTGAATGAATCAACCGTTTTGTATGCGATTTGCGGCAATCGATGCAGTGTTTTAAGTCCATTGAAAGAATCAACAACAAAAATTTTTCAGATGAAAAGTTTCGGAGAAATTGAGGAAACACACTTTTTTTTATTTTCCTTCGTTCACGATATCTCGCGAATGAATCAACTGATTTTTATGCGATTTGCGGCAATCGATGCAGTTTTTTATTTAAGTCCATTGAAAGAATCGACAACAAAAATTTTTCTGATGAAAAATTTCGGAGAAATTGAGAAAAAACACTTTTTTTATTTTCTTTCGTTCACGATATCTCACGAACGAATTAACCGATTTTGACTGGACTGGTAGCGATCGACGTCGCTTTTCAAGGTTAAAAGCTGATTAGATTTTGGAATTGATCGGTAAAGCCGTTTAAAAGTATTTCCAAAAAAACCTGATTTGTAAAAATTGTATTTCTTAGTTTTTTCGAAATTTCTCAGAACCTACCAGTCCGAATTAGTTGAAATTTTCAGGAAATCTAAGTTTTATGGAACTCTTTATAACGCCGTTTAGTAGAATCCAATCGGTTAAGCCGTTCAAAAGTTATAAGCGGGTCACATACTTACACACACACACACATACATACAGACAGGGTGACACCCTCTCGGGAGTGGTCAGGGAAGATTCCTAGGACCTCAAAACGTCGAGATCTGATGAATACTCGATTTTCGAAAAACGGGATGAAACCAATAACTTCCCGATTTTAGAAAATTTTCAATTTTCTTAGCGGGAATTTAAAAACCTAACCTAAAAGTTAAAAAATACAGTACAAAGTTTGAAATTAACTGTTAATGGAAATATGACAGCAAACAGCTGTTATCTGTTATTTTATTCAATTGGTTGCTATGGTAATAAATGTAAATACATATGTTGATTTATCAGTCTAGGCCTAACCTAAGAATTTTTTACGACTAAATTTACAACCATTGAAATAAAAAAATGTTTTTATCGAAATGAATTACAGCCTATGTTACTCAGGCAAAGTGTAGCCTTTTATTAGTAAAACTATTTTTCAATATTTTCAGTAGTTCGAGAGATTAACCCCTACATACAAAAAAACAAACTTTACCTCTTTATAATATTTTTCAAAGGTGTTTTTGTGACAATGCCATATCTACCTTTAATTATTCATCAAACTAAGCTCATGAACATCAAAATAAGCCTTAATTATTCAAACATAATTTTAAAGCTTATGTTCCCCACTATTGACCAAAAATATACAAACACCTTAAAATAATTCATGCTTTAAATTCATTAAAACAACTTTCATGTGAAAGTACATTATTTGATTCCTAATGAAAAGCGCCATATATTAACAATCTGTTTAACTAGCATGACATCTGTTAGTTTTTTGTATTATTTATAAATGAATAAATTGATAATAAAATAAATTTGTAAGAATATACTGAATCGCAATCGATTCACTAGCCGATATTAGATAAACATATATTAGTATTGTAGATGTAGAGGGGGAATACCCTTGGAAAACCTTCATAAGCTGCTACGAACCAAATCACCCAGAGCAGTTCTCCTTAAAGGTCGGCTCTAGTAAAACAGAAAGCAACCTGCGACTCCCTATAGCGGCGGTAGGTTACGCGGACATTGCTCATCCTAAATCCATTTAAA
>JAGFPH010015009.1:9006-22155 GCA_018207615.1 Philaenus spumarius | reverse complement strand
TGTCATACAATGTAGGCCTACAGCCTTATTTCAAAACACAGAAGTTAATGATATTAGTTATTACACAGGGTGTATCACAGCGGGTGGCCGGCTTGTAAAGCATTGAAGCGAAAATACTTAGACATTTAGTTTAAACTGATAACCCCCTATTTCGACCCCAAGGAATTCAGGAAAAATGTTTTCTACCCTCTAAAATTCCCCAAAAGGGTATTTTTTGGGGGTGGGGGTTGGTTTTTGGGAAATTTTCAAATGTAAAGGTAGGTCGTGTTGTACCTCATTTTAAAGGTCTTGGTACACTGATCATTAAAATAATTTTTTTTCATTTATCTTGCACCGTAAATACTCGTTTCAATGCTATACAATCCGGCCACCCGCTCTGATACACCCTGTATATTTGTTAAATCTAACGGTTTTGAGATGTTGGATGTTAAAAAGTTTATATAGTCATTTTGTCAATAATAGTAAAGGGAATTAGTTGATTATTTTTCACCAATTGGATCTTTATAATATTAAGTAGCAAGCTAAATTCCACTCTATATCACATAATATGATATTTTTTTATAAAAACTACAAATTGGTTAGTTTATTAATTTGTCTCTCTGTTCCTTCAAACAGGCAAATTATATCGTCTACGTATCTACGGTAGTAAATTATTTTTTTATTGAACGGGTATGTCTGGCTGATAATATGTTTGTCCTTTATTTTATTGAGGAAAATTTCCGTCACTATACCAGACCTATATATGACGTAATCATTAAACTAAAGTAAACGCTTACTGATAACTGATGTCCACATCTAGTATCCCACCTGCAGCTGGACAAGAACGACCTTAATAATGTGGCCACAAACATTTTTACTATATTATATTAAAGCTGAGTTTCACTCTGATTGTGTGTGTTAGTGTTGTGTGTTACTCGTGTATGTGTTAGTACAAGCACAGATCATGAATAATAAAATAGATCTGTGAAATAGGGGGCTGTGTGCAAAAAAAAAGGTTGTCGGGAAAATAGTGCATGATCGCGCCGCGAGGTAGCGCTAGGGAGAAGTCACTGGTACCATTGGTGTTTCACTCAGCTTCCATCGTTTCCCCAATAGATAGCGCCACTATCATCGAATTTCCAGTGGAACGAAATATTGCATTGGATCGGAGTTCTATTAGGTTATCCAAATACAATGGTACAAGCCTGACGAAGCTGACAGTGTTCGGAGAAACGGCGCTGTAGCTAGATCTACATTACGGACTGAAGGCAACTATTTCAAGGTAATTTATTACGATATGTTAAACAGTCCATGGCAACACATTATCTATATATATAAAATTCAATGTATATCCGTCTGTTTGTACGTTTGTCTGTTTGTATGTTTGTCCTTTATGCGTTACCAAACCGTCCATCCGATTGCTTTGAAATTTTGCATAGTAACACAGGTTAACCCTGGGAAGGTTTTAGGCCATTTACCGAAGCCCTAGGACATTAGGGCTACGCCCCAGTGGCCCTCAAAGTTTCAATGTTAATCTTATGGAAGGTCAATCTTAAGGAAGAAGAAGAAAGATTTCTTTTGATTTTATCAGGGGCATAAAAAACAGCTGTTCGTATGAAAAGCTTAAAACAGCTGATTTTGATCAACAGCTGATTTTGATCAACAACTGATTTGGATCAAAAACTGAATATAAATTTAGGTTAGGTAAATCAAGCAATAGCGAAGCATTGCCGGGTCCACTAGTATTCTATAAAACTGTATTATCTACGAGCTGGCAGAACTCTGTATTTTTAATATTTTCTTACTTAAATCTCTTTGTGTACGCTGCACAGGGCTATCCCTTTATGATTTATCTATAGGTTTTATTGGATAATAAGAATTGACTTATATTCTCATCAAACATTGAGCATTTATTATGCAGTCCTGCATGCTCACATGTTCTGCGTTTGCAGCTGCTGTAGATAGTAATATAATATATACTTTAGCTACTACTGTAATTATTATAAATAAATTGATTTCAGAAATGTATCGGAGATCGACCTCCTGCCGGGCTCTCTCGCTGAACGACCCCTGAACGGATCAACAGTGGGTCCGACACTTCACTGCCTTTTAGCTCATCAGTTTGATTTACTACGTCGTGGCGACAGACATTGGTACGAGAGCGATGTACCTCCTTCTTCGTTTAGTAGGAAGCAGTTGAAATCACTCCGTGTCGGAGCGTCTTTGGCGAGGATTATCTGCGAGAACAGTGACACCATGAAGTCTGTCCAGCCGCGGGCGTTCCTCATAGAGGATCCGTTTTTGTACGTATATGTGCCATCATACACACGTGTACAAGTGTGTTTAAAATATTAGTGGTAGTTAATTTGTTACTTTCACATCAATACTGTTCATGCTGGATAATTTGAACCCTTCCCATGTGATGTATAGATAGATATATTTCAATCACATTTGAAGCCAATACAGGGTGTCCCATAAGTAAAGTTTCAAACTTTGGGGAATGGTTCTATGGGTAAAAATAAGAAAAACAAGTTCAAATAAACACAGACTCGAAACGCTTCGTTTTCTAGATATCCCTCCATTTTGTTTTTTGTACAAAATAATTTTTATCTAGAGAACGGTTTGACTGATTGAGTTTAAATTTGGCCTAAAGTTTAACCTAACAATGATATACCTAAAAAAAATAAGCGATTAAATCAAGTCATGTGTTTCAAAATGGCGGCTGTTTGAAAATTTCAAAACTAAATACATATAAACACAGACCCGAAAACGCCTTGTATTCCAGATATCCGCCATTTTGTTTTTTGTAAAAAATAATTTTTATCTAGAGAACGGTTTGACTGATTGAGTTTAAACTTGGCATAAAGTTTAACCTAATAATAATATATCTCAGGAAAAATAAGCTATTAAATCCAATCATGAGTATCAAAATGGCGGCTGTTTGAAAATTTCAAACCTAAATTACTCAAAAACCGTATATTTTAACAAAAAATTTCAAGATACCTTTTTGTAACCCTTTTGATTCGCTATCGATGGTGTAACTGTCAAAACAATCGGATGGAGGATAAAGCTAAGTTATGTGTTATAATTGGTTTGTTCAACCCGGCATCATATACCAAGACTGTAAATACTATAATATTGTATGTACATTGGCTGCCATTATCTTTAACTTAGCTAGTATCCTTCATCCGATTGTTTTTACAGTTAAACCATCCGAAAGGGAATCAAAAGGGCTACAAAAAAGGTATCTTGACATTTTTTGTTAAAATGTACGGTTTTTGAGTAATTTAGGTTTGAAATTTTCAAACAGCCGCCATTTTGATACTCATGATTGGATTTAATAGCTTATTTTTCCTGAGATACATCATTATTAGGTTAAATTTCATGACAAGTTCATGAAACCGTTCTCTAAATAAGAATTATTTTATACAAAAAACAAAATGGCGGATATCTAGAAAACGAGGCGTTTTCGGGTTTGTGTTTAAATGAACTTGTTTTCTTATTTTGACCCATAGAACCGTTCCCAGAAGTTTGACACTTTACTTATGGGACAACCTGTATAATGTGTAATAATTACTCGATGTTTTCATTACATTAGTGTGATAATAGACGGATGTAATGTTTGGCAAGTAGGTATTCTTTTTGTCACACGTGTATACTATTTCAGTAAGAAAAGTATTTAAAGATTAACACCTTCCCTGTCTCGGGCAGAAATATCTGACAGCAAGAATTACAAAGAGGGGTCAAAGTTAGATTACTCCGTCACTCACTTTTTGATTTTAGTATGTTGTATGAAAAAACCTTATACTTTATTAATATGCGGCGTTTGTTTTTCAAACTAATTAAAATAGGGAAATGATTTTTAAATTATATTCAAGGCAGAATAACTACTACCACATGTAGAAGAATGTTATGTACGAAATAAAGAGGGCGACAATAATTTTTGACTTTAAGTTTTATGTAAAATAACCTTAAAATAGGGTTGTTTTAGGGCGTTAATAAATGGTTTTGTTAAAAAAAAACTGGGCTGTTTTTGTTAAGAGTCTTATTGAAGAAAGCTGCATCTGGAAAATATACACATCTAATCTAAAGAGATTCTTGAATTATTCGGGCTTAAAAATCTGTTTATCTTTAATTACCAAATCAAAATGGCCGCTTTGTACTTAATTGTCTACTATCCCTTACGTTATAATTTCACAAAAGGACTTAATTATTATTTCTAATTGTAAAGTAGGAATATATTTAACAATCAGTTGAAAATAAATGATACGTATTTTATTTTGAAGGAATGCTCCGATGGTCTGCAAGTCTGGGGTTGTTCAACCTTTGGATTTGTCACCTTGGAAAGAGCTTCAGCCGCAAATACACATCTCTTCAAAGCTACTTACCGAGACGTTTAAACGTGCAAAGAGGGATCTTATGGACGTCAGAAATCAAGAATGGCAACTGTACAAAGACAGTAAGGCTAAACCATCTTTTGAAACCAATAAGGTCGTACTAAATTAGTTTTATGGATGCTATTGGATAAAATGTTTTCACATTTGAAGAAAATTCTTCATGTTTCGCTGAACAGTAACTTATAAAACATTTTACAATGCTGAACCATGGTGTCGGAAGATTAATGGGTGGATCTACATTTGCAAATCAACATTTTATCTTTTCATTTTAGAATCTAAAACTACTAAAGCGCTTATTTCTTGTTACAGATAAACTGGCTGATCCTTTATCACCCGTAGGGACAGCTTTTGGCTTCAGCAGACCAAAACGTCAAGCTGCCCAAATAGCCAACACTTCCTTCTTGCTAGAGTTTGCTTCTTCTAGAATGGTTCGCAGCTTTTTACAAGGGTGTGTACTTACTTTATTAGCGAATTTCAATAGGAAAGATGATCTGTTGAAGTGACTCATATGGTGAGACCTAAGGTCGGGAGTGATCAATGAGCACTGATCACGGTCCCCAGAACATGTTTTGGGGTGTAATTTGAAATTTTATATCTATATATAAGTATACCAGGTGTCTTAAAAGTCCCACCCCCTCTCTTTAACTTTTGTGTTTGTTAAAACAAACAAATATCCTTTGGGGAACGATACTAACTCAGCCCAAAATATCTTTTAAAGCAATCGGAAATTTTGAGTGTCCCCTAAAAATGGGGGATTTTGAGGGTAACTCAAAATTTTTAAATGGGAAGTATGGTCATGCGATACCTCATTTTAAAGGCCTATTTAAGACTAGGAAAATGACATAAAGAAAATAAAAGTCGGACCACCCAAAACAAAATGGCGGTCCTAAACGTGTTGAAATAAATCGACATAAAGTCGCTAATATCTCGAAAAGAATGAGGTTTTTGAAAAATTTTCAGAGACAAGAAATGTTTATTTCAAAGTGCTTGACCTTAAAATATTGCTTCCAAAATATTCTAAAATATTTTTTTTACAAAATTTTCTAAAATTTAGGAGTCGACCTTAACTTTACGAAATCGATTTGGAAGCAATATTCTAGGTCAAGCACTTTGAAATAAACATTTTTTGTCTCTTGAAATTATTTCTAAAAACTCTTCCTTTTCAAGATATTAACAACTTTATGTCAATTTATTTCAACACGTTTAGGGCCGCCATTTTGTTTTGGGTTGTCCGATTTTTATATTCTTTATGTCATTTTCCTAGTCTTAAATACGCCTTTAAAATGAGGTATCACATGACCATACTTCCCATTTAAAAATTTTGGGTGGCCCCTAAAATCCCCCATTTTAAGGGTACACTCAAAATTTCCGATTGCTTTCACCCAAAGGATATTTGTTTGTTTTAACAAACACAATAGTTAAAGAGGGGGGGGGGGGTACTTTTAAGACACCTGGTATATATGTGTTCACAATCTAACGCCCACATTTTAATAATACACACATTAGTTTTCTAAGTTGCTCGGACGAGTTCGTTAGCAAATAAATCCAACAAACAAAAACACGTTTATTGAATGTTTCGATTTTTTTGAAATTTTTGTATTAGGATTAAACTTTTTGGGGTTTTATCTATACAAATAAATAGAAGAGGTTGTTCTGCACATATGTTGCCTCATTACCTTTGCCCTGTACGTTGAATAACCTTTCCTCTAGCAAAGAGTAAGAATAGGTATCTCTACAAAGCTAGGATAAAGGTTTTCAGATCATTAAGCTTCATTTCCATTCTTATAAAACAATTTAACGAGTGCGCACGTTAAGTGCTAGATGAATTCGTATAAATCATCTGTGATCTGTTTGAAGTCAGTTGCAGGATCTGGAGTCACGCAATGTCCGGGAACTGGTTGCGTTACTGCCTTCTATAGATTTATCCACCCTGGACTTGACTCCAGAGATAGAATGCGACGAGACGGCATTGCCTTGTGATCATACCAGCAAGTACAGAACTATCACTGGATGGTGCAACAACTTGTTTGATCCAAACTTTGGCAAGAGTTTCCGACCATTTATTAGACTGTTACCGGCAGTATATCAAGACGGTAAGTGCTGCGTCTTTGTTTTAAGTAGGCATAGAGATAAAGTAATGGTATTAATTAAAAAAAAAAAAAATATGGATATAAATGTAACACCATGCCTTCAAACCAAGTCTTGCTTGAAAAATGTAAATATTTTGCACAAACAAGTGGATTTTCAAATTTGCAGTTTTAAAATGAACTTAGCTTCGGAGTTATTTGTGCAGTAATTGTAATATTTGTTTACAAAAATAAGTTAAAACTTACAATAAAACGTCTTCTTTATAACGTTAATATAAACTTCAGTCATTTTATGACAACTTTCGGTATTTCGTACCATGTTAAATAAATATTAAAACTAAATACAGGGTGATGATTACCGGGAAACGCATGTTTTTTAAATGACGAGTACTCAGCCAATTATGAAGGAAATTTGTTTTTATTACTAACAATGTATTGCTTAAGGAATGCAATTCGGACACACAAGAACTTCAACTTCAATGTTTGAAAATTACATCTGTGAGATGGCCTCTTTCTGCTTGAACGCAACGTTGAAAACGTTTCTTGAAGCTTCTCACCCAATTTTCTAACATTTCTCTAGGGATGCCGTTGATTTCTTGGCGAATACCTTCATTAAGTTCCGGTATAGTGCGTGGCTTGTAAATGTAGACACGAGATTTTAAATGCCCCCGTAGAAAAAAAATCTGGAATCGTAAGGTTAGGTGAACGGGAAGACCAAGTGACATCAAAACGAGAGAGTATTCTTCCAGGAAAGTTCATCTAAGAATGTCCATAGAAATGCGAGCGGTATGGGCCGTTGTCCCATCTTGTTGAAACCATACAATACGTATCGCGAGGCGGCGATGACACAGTTCAGGCAAGAAATAATCCAACATTTCCATGTACCATAGTGCGTTCACCGTAACTGCACTGCCATCATTGCATGATCCGTACTTCATTAACCAAACACCACACAGTCACACCTAAGCTGTGTGAGGTCTCTCACTCACGATTTGTGGATTTGCTGGACACCAAAGTCGAAAGTTCTGTTTGTTTACAGCACCGTCCATATAAAAACGAGCCTCAACGCTAATAAGGATAACAGCTTAATCGTTTTCATCCAAGATTTCCATCGTTCGGTTACAAAAGTCTAAACGCAGTCTCTTATCTGCATGACTCAATTGATGTCACACTGCCAGCTTGTATGGATGAAACCGAAGATCCGATACCAAAATTTTCCTCACTGTGGATGGGCGAAGTCTTAAAGCTGCTGCCCGATTCCTTATCGAATAGCTAGGGCTCTGCAGCGTTGCAGTGCGTACTCGCTCAACATTATCCGGGTTACTAAGTGTCCTTGCCGGTCCTGCGGCTTTCCTTTTCCACAAGATCCTGTTGTTTTCACATTTTGTATCCAACGCAATATTGTGTTGCACTTCATGCTTACAACCGGAATTGCATACTCTCCCCTCCGCAGTACCACCATGCGCAACTATTACCACTCAATATTCTCCGTGTACTATGCAAGTCAAAAACATGCGTTTCCCGGTAATCACTCTGTATACTTTGAATATTTTTACAAATTTATGTGTTGCAAAACAAAATGATTTTCTAAGTGTCGCTTATCCCTGCGGTTCCCGGGTGATCGCGTGTTTCGTTAGTTGCCGGACGTTGTCAAGATGGTTTGTGGTGGAGAACGCATTGAAAAAACTCTAACCGTACTGCAAAGTTAAAATTAATGTTAACAGTTTTTCTGTCATGGTAACATTTATAATGTCATGGTTACTTTAGAGCTTGAAATATTTGCATTGCTGTAAGGTTTTTTTAATGTTGAGTTTTACTGTAAACTCTAATGTAGTAAAATGTCATAGTTAATTTAATATACGTAAAGGCGATGATTGTAGTCACTAAATTAGTTAATGTAACTATAAGGTAAATCTAACGTAATATACATCTAAAAAACGGAATGAAAACAATATCTTAATATGTTCACAATGTTAGCTTACTTACAAGGCATAAAGGCGGTTATTTATGCAGTGAACTGGGTTACATCCTTTGTACATCCTTAAAGACAGGTAGCCTTTTCCTGTTTTAGAGTTACCCTGTCCACAATTACAGTTTCTCACGTTTTTACGATATTCGAATTCAGTTTCTCTTCAGTACTCGGTAGACTAACAAGTAACAACAAAGACCACATCAAACAGCTATAACTAAACTGCTTCGTTTTCGATCTTCTTGTTTTTCAACATACATGGATCTTTATACATACATGTAGAAGCTTTGTTGACGTCATGGGGATTTCAAAATTATATTACAATTTTTAAAGGTAAGTTCAGGTAAATACATAAGTTCTATATATTTTAAATTATTGTTTTAATAATCATTCTGATAAATATTTAAAATTCATTTTAGTAATATATTTAGACATAATTAGTTTATTATCAAATAATATACTTTCATTTCAGAAAATGAAATAGATATACTTGCCCTATCCAATATGGAGGAAAACCATGTAAAGGATCTTATTTTTTAGTACCTAACTTCCATTTAACTGATTTAACATTACTACATACAACTACAGACAATTCATTCATATTATATCTTTTCAAGTAAAAATATAAGGCTCAAAGAAAGAAAATTAACAAAATAACATAATTGTTAATTTATATACTTCTGGCATTTCGCTAAAATATTTATTAATAACAACTACATCTTACAACAAATTAACGATTTGTTAAAAAAATATTCTAAAAGATTCAGTTTGGTTGTTTAGCTGTTTAAAAATGTGTGAATGAATTTTTAATATGTAGGAGTGGTTTTTAAGAAGTACTTTTCCATTAAAGCCTCATTTAGACTGCCAATGGCATCAGTCAATTAACATGAATTGTTTTAGGAATTTTTACATTTGAAATGACAGAGCCTTATTTTATTATTTTGTAAATATTTTGATGTATTTCAAAAACCTAAAAATAGCATATACAAATATTTGGATAATGAATTTTGATTACTTTTATCAGAACTAATTATTCTGATATTTAAAATAATTTATGTATTTAAAATAATTTACGATGTTTACGAGTATTGATCAACCCTTGTTAACTAATTATTAAAACTAAGAATGTTTTTTACCAACAAAAAAGTTACTTCAAACTAGCTTAACTACTACTCAAGATAATAAATATCCATCTTCGGTGGGAAATGTCGCAGTAATTAATTAAATTAAAAGTAATGAACTCATTATCAAATACGGTAGCTTTAAACATAAAATTTAGGTTAACATTTTTAAAAGTTGTAATTTAAAGCTTGAATTCTTTATTTTAAGATGCAGTAAAAATGTTATGTCCTTAACTATGTAAATAACTACATACATTAATAACTTTGTATATTATATAATATATTTTATAGTTATCTTACACTTAATTTTTATTTTTTCCAGAACTCTTACTATGTACCTCCTCTAACTGGAAGACCTCGACAGTTAGTATGCAGGGGAAAGCTTGTCGACAAATTTCGAAATAAAATATCGGAGTTAAGAAAACCTGTTTCTGTTGTGACAAAAATAACTATTGTTACAATAAACAAACTATATAGTAATTACAATCTTAACTAGTGTTAGAACTTTATTAGTATGAAGTTCACCACTACATCAACTAACCTTGCAAGGACGTTTGTTATACCGAAACACTCAGAGCAATTACTCTTATGATTACAATAACTAATATGAGTGTAATATTTTGTAGATGTATTGCCTAATTTTATTATTTTTGTGATAATAACAACTAACTTACCAGTAAAGGAACACTACAATATTAAACACTCTACCTAATGTTATAACTACATTAGTTTATATTCACTACTACATTAACTAGCCTTGCGACATAGTTAGTAGTGCCTTAATGTCATAGAAACATTAGGCTTACTGTTGAACTTACATTTGCTGCTAAGTTAATAACATTGCTATAATATCAAGAGATCAACAGTAGCTTACTTTAACAGTAAAGCTAACTACACCCTGCTGACCCGTAAAGAAATATTTCTTTTACCGCAACATTAATTGTGTTGCTGCAAGGATAAAGTTTTTTCAGTGCGTTCTTCAAAATAAGGCGGCGGAATGATTGTTTTACTTCAATGTGTTTATTAAAGCATAACGGTTACACTTTCTCTGCTGGTCCGAAATTACAACTAAACAAAATGAAGGTAAAGGCAAGGGTGGGTGGTCAAGGTTACTAACAGACTAATTTAGGCTTGAACATTCAGCCTCAAGCTGGATCCCCTCCCCCCTTTAACTGTAAAAACTCTGACATCAGCTATTGTTTGTGTGCAAGCCTTGTTTAGCATGATCACTATCAACATAGATCCAGCATTACTCTCTACCTATTATTATTATACAAAGTGGAGAGTACCGAATCAGTAAACTCTATTAACATAAACGGTACCAGATAACTACCACATACTTTCTCCCAGTTGAAACTTTATACCTTTCCAAGAGTAGCATAGGAGGTGGTTATTTATAATTTCAAAAGTATAAAAATGTTACCATGGAAAATATTAGATGCATTGTAACACACATCCATGTTATATTATTATTTGAACTATTCGATCGACTTCGAACAAATTTGCACCAAACAGGTTAATTAGGCCTGTATAGATGCACGAAAAAAGATTTGGAAAATTTTGAAAAACAACCCTCTTTTTGGCCGAAAACCCCCAAAAATCAGTTATTATTATTACTTAAACGGGAATTTTTAGAAAGATGCATTTTTTTTGCATATGGAAGGGTACATTAAGGGCTACAAATAAGCCAAATTTAATCAAAATCGTTAGAGCCATTTTTGAGGGGTAAAACCCCTTAAAAATATAAAAAATGAAGAAAAAAAACGCCTGGAGATATTCCAAAACTACACATACACCTACATACCAAATTTCATCAAAATCGGACCGTTGGTATGGTCTCCAGCTCTGTACACATCCTAACAGACACACAGACACATGGACAGATATCACCAAAAACACTTTTTTGGGTTCAGGGAGCACCAAAACAAATAATTCCACTAAACATTTTTTGGGGGTTCAGGGAGCACCAAAACAGATACTTCCACTAAAAATTCAAATTCGAAAATTTGGAGGAAAACAATACTTTCTCCATATACTACGTATAGGGTGGAGAAAGTAAAAAAACCATTGAAATAATAGAAAGTTAAAAATAATTTAAGAATTTAGTAGTTCATAAATTCTAAAATTATTTTAACTTTCTTTTATTTCAAATTTAATAAGATAAAATAAAACCTGAACACAAAATCTCACAACAAATACGTTTAAACGCGTTTCAACGACAATGTCGCCCTCCTCAGTGATGCACGGGCTACATTAACCAAAGTAGTTTTTTTGTAGTTTGTTACTAGTAGTTTGAAGTTAGTAAGCGTATTTGTTGTGAGATTTTCTGTCGAGGTTTTATTTGATCTAGTTACTTTCTCACAAGTCAACCTCAATTGTTATTTATTCAAATTTAATATTTTTAATCAAACTGAATTTAAAGAACATGTATTTATGTTTGCAGGTGTTGGCAGCCCTCGTTCTCTGTCTGTGAGGGGTAATCCACTACCCAGTCCTCGAGCTATTTCTACCAGTGTGCACAGCGACACCAGTCGCCCTCATACTCGCTACTCGCTCCTGGTGATGCAAGTAGCACAGATTACTGATCATGACCTTACGTTCACACCAGTTAATAAAGGTAACACAATGCAGAGTAGCAAACTCGGAAGTTATTATTTTAATTCAAATCATATCACTTTATGTATTGTAGAAATTGTATTAAATAATTTCTTATGTTATTTTTTGTTCAGAACAATTTAAACATTGTTAAACATTTAAATTTACGACTACACATTTGATGGGAGGAAAAACGAAAATAATACATAGAATTTCAAAATAAAATAATCAAGCAGCTGATTTTCTCTGATAGCCAAGCAGCGATTAAAGCGCTAAATTCATATAGAGTAAAATCTAAAGTGGTTAGGCACTGCCTCTCGGCATTGATGAAGCTTAGCCAGGGGAATGAGGTTTCTGTGCGCTGGGTCTCTGGGCACTCAGGCATTGATGGTAATGAGAGAACAGATGAGCTAGCCAGGAAAAGGGTCTGAGTCTCCTCTTGTGGGCCCTGAGCCGTTGCTTGGGATTTCCTATGGGCATGCCAGAGCATCGGTTGAGATGTGGATGCAGGAGGGCACAGACAAAGCCTGGAGGGTTTCAGGAACAGGTAGACTTGCCAGGAAGTTGTTCAAGCCAGGCAGGAAACATGCAGAAGAACTTATCTCGCTAGGAAGGGATAACATGAGATGGGTGGTTGGCCTATTAACAGGTCACTGTCATCTCAGGAAACACCTACATAGAATAGGGATTGCTGAGGAGAGTATATGTAGGAAATGCGGATTGGCTGAAGAATCGGCGGAACACATCCTTCTGGAATGTGAGGCTCTAGGTAGAGCCAGACCTTTTACCATAGGCCCCCCAGGGCAGGAAAGGGAAACCATCCTAGGAAACCCAATAGGTATCATCTGTACCTTTATCACTGGGTGGGAGTAATTAGAAAAATTAAGGGGAAAAAGGTCAATTTGGTTCTTTTAGGATCTTGCAACCCATATAAAATAAACGGTACCAGGAACTGGCACATACTTTCTCACAAACATATTTAAATTACTAAACAGATTCAC
>JAGFPH010015008.1:9058-22156 GCA_018207615.1 Philaenus spumarius | reverse complement strand
ATTATTTTTTTATAAAAAAACGGCTCTAACGATTTTGATAAAATTTGGCTTATTTGTAGCCTTTAATGTGCCCTACCATATACAGAAACCCTCATCTTTCTAAAAATTCTCGTTTAGCTAATAATAATAATAATAACTGATTTTTGGGGTTTTTTGGCCATAAAGGGGGTTGTTTTTCAAAATTTTTCAAACCCTTTTTACGTGCATCTATAAAGTCCTAATTGACGTGTTTGGTGCAAATTTGTTTGAAATCGATCGAACAGTTTTCTCTCTAGATAATAATAATAATATTTATTAGTTAATCTCCAACTTTAATAAAAAAAAACTCTCCTACCCCACCCTACAAGTCACTGTGAATCTGTTTATAGTAATTTAAATATGTTTGTGAGAAAGTATGTGCCAGTTCCTGGTACCGTTTATTTCTTTAAAAATTCGTTTTCCTGCAACAATATGTTTCAAAATGGCGATAGTTAAAAACTTTCAATGTCAAATATCTAGGAAACTATTCATTTTACAAACAACATGTAGGGACCAAATTTTTAGTCAATTCGATCACAAATCAATGTAATGCAATGGAATAACTTTACTACCCTTTAAATTGAATCAAGCAATAGCGAAGCACTAAATATAATAACTAGTTCTAAATAATAATAATTCGGTGATTAAAAATGTGATAGCTCATTTAAAATAACTAGTGGACCGGGCAATGCTTCGCTATTGCTTGATTTACCTAACCTAAAATTATATTCAGTTTTTGATCCAAATCAGTTGTTGATCAAAATCAGCTGTTGATCAAAATCAGCTGTTTTAAGCTTTTCATACGAACAGCTGTTTTTTGTGCCCCTGATAAAATCAAAAGAAATCTTTCTTCTTCTTCCTTAAGATTGACCTTCCATAAGATTAACATGGCAACTTTGAGGGCCACTGGGGCGAAGCCCTTAACATACATTGAGCTCATTTTAAGGGAAGCACAACTTCAGAGTGAGCTCTGTAAAATGACACCAAAAACATCAAAATGGGTTAAAAACTCTAGGAGGAGTTCTACTCACAAAATAACCCCTAGCAAATTAATTATGTATAGATGTAATAACTAAAAGTAATATTGCAATTGAAGGGGTTAGGTAATGAGTAAATAAGTATTTATTTCGTTAAGGAGCTTTATTCTGTTTCAATAGTTGTAAATTCATATAACATGCAGTTATGGCAATTATTAATGGTCTGTCCACTGCAGTATATTATTACTTAGAATAGCATTGCTTTAATCTAGTGTAGACGTCATAATTACATATTCTATGTGAGTTGTAACTTTACATATATATTAAGCGATGTATATGTAGGCGGGTATATGTGCGTGTCCTACTCGATTTCTATCAGTCTCGGCTTACGGTTGTGTTCTTCTTCTTTCCTTCCGCCATGAAGTTGTGTAATATTTAATATGGAGTTCATGCGAAGAAAATGTTACCCAGTCGGCAGCTAGTTTTTCTTGCAAACGAATTCTGCAGGAATATTATGCTCGGCATGGGCGCCCATACCTATGGGCAGAGGGGGGCCACGGCCTTCCCTAGCTTCCAGGGAAAGTAAAATATGTATATTATTAATTATAGTCATGTATTTTTCTTTAAAGAGATTAGCACTAAAATATATTTTAAATGTTACGTGCCGTTTGTTTTTACATATACTTATTTTATTTTTTACAAGAGTTCAAGCATGAGCTGCTTGGTCATTACTTGGTGCGGCCTCTAGGAGTGTTATAGGTCTTTGTGTATTCACTGACGGTGTAAAGGTACAGACTCGATGCTGTGTGGGTTAATATTTCACCTGAACAGCCAAATTGACTTCCAATATTTTAAAAGTTTTCTTGGGGAGGTCAAAAATATCCCTGGACTCCTTTTGCCGAAGGAGGGTTGGGTACTCCTTAACACGTTCACTGCTACGCAAATTTCGTATTTCCTATGCTAGGAGCTGACCTTTTATTTTTTATATTTATAGTCTAAATGAGTAGAAATGAGTAGAATTACTTTATTTTTTTTTCACTGTGCGTTGAAAATACTCCCAATACTGGGGTTGGCATGCGAAGCACGCAATGCACTGTGTATTGAAAATACTCCCAATATGGGGGTTGGCATGCAATGCACTGTGCGTCGGCCGCTTCTCATAGTGTTCAGTGTCAAGCGCACACGTGCGCCTTAGCAGTGAACGTGTTAATTCCCATACACCGGTCCAGCCCCCCCCCCCCAGAAAATATCATATGGGCGTCAATGATGCTCCTAACATTTTGATATAATAAATTTTGAATACAAAATCTCACAACTAATACGTTTATTAACTCAAACGCGTTTCAACGACAAAGTCGCCATCTTCAGTGATGCACTATTACAACGTAAACATTTCTCTGTGCAGTGTTTGCTAAATATATTTTCGATCGCAAAACAGTTGTGTTAGTTGGGTCGCGAAACAAATTTAGTTATTGAATCCTAAAAATAATAAGACGGATGACCTAGGTTTACCCAAATTGATTTCACAACTTAAATATTCCTCCAAGTTATAAAATGGGTGCCAACCATAAAAAGTATGATATAAATCATCATTTGACAAGCTTTGAAAAGTGGCAGGCAGTTTATTGAAATGTTTGACTCATAAAGCTAAATGATAATTCTTGGATTTATTCAATCTATGTCTCAGTGGTTGTTCAAGATACGACCAAATCTGTAATCATGAATTATGCTTCGAACTGTATACATACGTCAGTTATTCTTTACATCTAACCCTACATCAAACATATACTGTATTAACAATTGAAATACCAGTTTCAACAAACGACGGCTTGCAATGTTCTAATTTATCTGAGTTTGTTAATATTCTCAAAGCTTTTTTTTAAGAATAAAAATTTTGTGTCCATTTCCCCAGATAAGAAGTCCATATCTTATAACAATTTCAAAGAAAGCAAAGTATACCATTTTTAATATTCAAAAGTTACTTGCTCTTAAGGTTAAGAGTTGACCTTTTACTTTTTATATTTATAGTCTAAATTAGTAGAAATTATTTTATTTTTTATTTTTGAACCTTTATACCACATAGTGTCAAAATTGCCGTGCGAAGCACGCAATGCACTGTGTATTGAAAATACTCCCAATACGGAGTTGGCGTACAATGCACTGTGCGTCGGCCGCTTCTCATAGTGTTCAGTGTCAAGCTCACATGTGCGTCCTTAGCAGTGAACGCCTCATACCCCGGTCTAAACCCCCCACCCCCAAAGAAAATATCATATGGGCGCCCATGGCGGTTCAGGGGTCGAATTATGTTTACATTTAAATAATCCTTTAATCATGCAATTAATTACCGAACAAATTGAAAGTTTGTTCAACTAAAACTTTCCACGGAACACCAAGCAGTAACAAGCACATCTTTGTAACTAATTTAGTTGATTATATTTTCAATCAATAATCAGGTAACTTCAGTCTATAATCATTAAATAATATCAAATTTAATTGAATGTGGCAAAACAAAATTTATTACTTTCAAGTTTTAAATACAATTTCAATTTCCACAACATCCACCATTAGATAAGGTAGTGGGACACTGAAGCGGTCGTGGAAAATTAAATTCTTCCGATCTACTTTCTAAAACACTTAATTCGTCAACAATCCAAGTAGTGTTGCGGAAATAAAAGTTACAATAGAAAGTAGAAATTGTTCCCAATGGAATTTAAAGGTTAATTGTATTTCAAATAAAAGAAAAAGACTCATTAAATATACATGAAACCTCTGCAAAACGGGTTCAGGACAATGTGTTGAACACCGAGGTGAAAGGCTCGTGCCCTTGGCAGGCACTCGATGCACTTCTTACTTGATGAATTAAAACATGTAGGAATTATACTTATACAGGGTGATACAGAACTATACTTCAATGTCTCGGTAGCTCATTCTATAGCTAAAAATAAGAAAAAAAAATCATACAAACACAGGCCAGAAAACGCTTTGTTTCACAGATAACCACCACTTTTTTTTATAAAACAATACATATCTAGAGAAACGTTTGACTGATTTATAGTTCAAACTTGGAATGAACTTTAACCTAACAATGGTCTATCGCAAGACAAATCCTAAGCGATTATACTCAATCATACATTTCAAAATAGCGGCTGTTTGCAAATTTCGAACCTAAATTACTCAAAAACCGTACATTTTAACAAAACATGTCAACGTACCTAATTTATTCCCTATCGGATGGTGTAAAACTATCAAAACAATCGGATGAAGGATAATAGCTAAGTTAAAGATAAGTACCAGGAGACCGAGCTAAAGCTCGATTATAAGCAGGGCTATGATTTCAATAACTATTATTGCAAATTTCCGTGAACATCGTTTAGGTTAGGCCTATAACATTAAACAACTAAATAAAGGGTATGTTTATTTAGCAGAAGTATTCGTTGCCATGGTAACTATAAATAGATACAACATTAGGCTTACCTCTAATAAAATAAAGTTTAAAAGAAAACAGATGCTTATTGTAATGGCATTGAAAACATTTGCATCAGCTGTGCTTCGTTTAAAAGAAAACAGATGATTATTGTAATGACATTGAAAACATTTGCATCAGCTGTGCTTTGTATTGTTTAAAATGGACAAATTTGACTTTTTAATTTAATAAACAGACGTAGAAAACGAATTTTCCCAGACTGGTGACCATTTCCAATCGATTTCTCGTGGTCAAAAGCCCCATATAAAATCAAAAAATCAAAAATCCTTAGACGGAGATTCCAGATCCATTTAGCAGACAGATAATTATCTTTTGCTTTAGAAGATAACAGCATATGTACATACAATACCAGCTGGCCCGATCCGGCTTTGCACGGATAGACAAATCAAAGTTAAATGTATATTAACCAAAAAAATATATATCAATAAATATATTATGGGTACTTTGTATTTCTTATGGGGATTTTTAGTAACTTTGACCCCCCAAACCCCCCTAAAATTTCGATTTTTTTTAAAAACCTTTCTTAGCTAGCACCCAGGGCCCTAGAGGAAGCTACATACCAAATTTCATTCCAATCAGTTCGGTGGTTTTTGAGATTTCGTGATGAGTGAGTCAGTGAGTGGTATTTGTATTTTATATATTATAGATTGTTGTGTTGGTATAGGATGCCGGGTTGAACAAACCAATTGTTACACAATGTCTTCACACTCAGCTGTTCTTCAGACCAATACTTTAGGAGATATCTTGAAAAAACTGAGTCAAGTTCCAAAATTTCATAGTTTTATTTTTCAAGATTGCGGCGCCCGCGTGGTAAGGGGAATTAGAAAACTTGGATTTTTCATCACTGTACCAACCTATATAACATAAAAACAAAATCGGAAGTTTGACTGGACTAATATTGGATTTCGGCATATTTCTCAAGATGCAACTTCACAGTGTAAACTATTATAGGATTGTTGGTTTTCTGAGTTAAGCGGTTCCCTACTGAAAACAGGGGTTTTCTATAATAGGCATTTTTTAATTATGAACCATTTTTTTACATTCATTAGAACCTAAAAAATTGTTTACACTTATAGAAATTGACAAAAAAATACATTTTACATACCTTTTTGAGTTTTTTGTTTTTTTTTAGGCAAAAAATAGTTTTTTTTAAATCTCTTATAACGTTTTTACTACTGAACCAATTTGGCCGTTTGATATCACGTTTTAAAGTATATAAAAAACCCTAACTTTTTTGTATAGTCATATTATTACCACTAAAAGTTTAGTCGTTATGACCTTACACAAAAATATATATATAAAACAAATTTGTGATTTACAATATTTTGAAAAAATACTCATGTATTTGTCCTAGAGGAATAAGAATACCCAAAAAGTTGCATTAAAAGCTTCTAAAGATGTGGTAAAAATTCCATCACTGTAGCTTTAGCAGTTAAAAAGTTATAAGAACTTTTGTGTAAAAAATATCAATATTGAAAAGTTGCGGGAAATCGCGTTTAAAGATTCCATTTGTTATTTTAGCATCCATAGAGGGGAATAACTTGCACAACTATTATTTGTAGTCAAGATATGTTTTACTTACATATTGGAGGCATTGAAATCCTAATAATAAACATTGTTGTCTTTCTTTGCATCTACTTAAACAAAATATATCTTATGAGTCCAAATAGCAAACATAAAGAAGTTCAAACTCGACCAAAAGTAGGTGCGCGCATTGCTTTGAATAATTTTTTCACACTGATATAAAGAACTTGTATGGCATATGTTATGTTTTTCTTAAACCTTATAATCTATAGAATCAGGAAAAAAATTTCTTTTTTTTTAATGGTCATTTTTTAGTAGGGAGTCCCCTTAAAGGACTGCTCCAGTAAACGAGAAAGCAACCAGAAACGCAAGCGCTTCTCTCTATAACCGTATCCAAACAGTGCAAATTCTTGCAACTGAGCGCTTTGAGACTGCCTCATTTCAAACCATTTTATAAACCCAACTTTTGTAATCGAGTGCTAAAAAAAACTGAATATTCTTTATAAAATTTCGGATCCGGCTTGCAAATTTCTTTTCGTTATTAATTTTGTATTGTGTTAGGAAAAATATCAAACTTTGTACTTACAGAATGTCAATTACATAACAAAGGAAAAGCATTTAAAAAAATCTAAAATGCAATATGGATGCGTATTAAAATTTGCTTAAAATGAGACCTTGCAAACAATTTTATGATAAAAAATAAACGAAATAAATGGTTTGATATTTTACATTGCTCTTATGGGATAAAAATCCAAGATGGCCGTACCTACAGCAGACCCTTAAGTAGTTGCAAACTCGCTTACAAATATTCATAACATCTTGTTTAAAATAAATTATGTAAGCACTCCATGCGATATGATGAATGACATTGTGATCTGTGCAAAACTCAAGGCACGGTAACTTTGATGGAAGAGTGACTTTGGACCTAACCTTAGTATAGTTTGAAATTAGGACATCGCATTGTGAGCTGAATCCTTTGTTCCGTCCGATCTATTGATGTCGGCTTTGCTGCAACTTGCAATTTATTTTGGTCACATCGTGAAGGAATGCGCAGACGACGGTTTTGCGTCGCGGCTAAATACTCGGCTTATACTTGGTTAACTCTCGTTAGCACATACGAATAATGTAGACAACCTCAGCTGTGATTTAATTTCAATTTATTAATTAGTGGTCTGTAATTTTGAAACAAATTTGTTAAAAGACATTTTTTAATGTTTAAAAAAACATTTTTTTTAAATAGTGGCTTTTCCTAAAAAATACCACTAAAAATTAAAAACAAATATTTATAATAAAACCCCATAATGCATGTTTATAAAAGCATGGGGGTGCTAATT
This sequence comes from Philaenus spumarius, assembly GCA_018207615.1. Lineage (NCBI taxonomy): Eukaryota > Metazoa > Arthropoda > Insecta > Hemiptera > Aphrophoridae > Philaenus > Philaenus spumarius. The sequence continues at coordinate 14,819 of JAGFPH010015008.1, read as the reverse complement.
AATGAACGCTTTTAAGAGCGTGCCCATGTTAGAAAAACGCATTTGGCGCCTCTTACAAATTTTCTAAAATAAGCGCTCATGTTTTTTTTAGCCATGTGTATAGAATTTTTTTATAAATTATTTTAAAATTTTTAGTTATTTTTTTAACTTTTTTATGAAAATCGTAATATTTTTGAAGAGATAACTTCTATTTTCCCGTTGGTCACTTTCGCTTGACTATGTTTCTGAAATCTCGCGTCACGCAACTTTTTGCGTAGACACAAGTTAGAGCGTGGAGAGGGTGTATATTGTACATCGGTGAGGGTTGTAACGGATTTTATTTGGCCGTTTGAATACTTTTAGTATCATTTGAATACATTAACAGTTAATTTGAATAAGTCCAAAATATAACTTAAAATCATTGTCTTATTTTTTAATAGTACTAAAATTTCTGTTATAAATATTTCGTCACCTCTTTTGATTTACTTTATAGATAAGAGTGTTGAATTTTCTTTGTTGGATTCGTTAATACAGAAAGTAGGTAAGTTCACTGACAGTTAGTTACAATTAGGCTGTGTTTATTATTATTTGAGGATTTTCCATAACTTTTTTAAATGGAAAATGTATAACCCTTGATTGCGCATTTTTAAATTAATAGACAGAAAGGAAATCGTAAAATGTTTTTGAAAAATTTACATTTTTTAAGATAATTAACAATTTAAAATAATTAACAATTTTGAAAAAATGTCTACAATTTCTTATAAACTTTAGGAAATTTAAAACCACATTACATGTTTTTAGTCAAAGCTAAAGGCTTTATTCTATTTTGAATTAATATGGAATAGAATTAATTCTATCTATGAATTAATTGAATGGAATATGTCAATTTTCGTACTGATTATTTATAATTTTATATAATTAGATTATATACACGATTAAAATTGAATAAAAATGTGTAATCTATAATGTGAGAAAATGTATTAAATATAATTTTCTGCAAATTTACAAATAACTGAAAATATACTTAAATTACTTACTTACAATTTTTAGGAGTTAATAATAATTTGTTATTTGAATAATTAATTATGCAATTTCTAAATATGATATAATATTTTTGACAATATATTGACTAGTGCAATTTTTTGACCTTTATTCTCCTCTAACATTAATACTGATAAAAATATAAATCGGTCATAGAAGTTATCACTTCCAACGTGTAGTCTTAAGCACACTTAATGTTTTTTTAACCGTACACGTTTTTATTACAAAGAAGGCACGGTCTTTATATTTAAATGTATTTAATAAATCTGATTTTATTATATTTATACAAATTAAAAACAAATGCAATAACATTTAATTATATGGTAGAATTTAATTTTTAGATGGCATGTATAAAAAAAAGAATTTGGTGTTAATTTATGAAACGCCATCGATATATGACGCCATCGAATCAGGTGTATCAATGTAGGCTACATTGTTATTCCTATAATAACAACTCAAAAGTAAAAGTATAAGTTGTAAACATAACCTTAAAAGCTTCACATAGTTGTTGATGGATGAAAACAGCTGTTTTATTTTAACGAATACAACCTTGCGCATGTGCTATACTTTCGGTAACAGTGGACAGTATCAAAGTGAGTTAAGAAAAATCATACAAATATTTAAAAAAAACACAACTTACGAAATGAGGAAGCACAATGTCCACTTCAGAGGTATTACCAAGTAAACTATTTTAACACAATTTATGAAATGAGGAAGCACAATGCCCATTTCATATGTATTACCAAGTAAACTATTTTAACACAACATACAAAATGAGGAAGCACAATGTTCATTTCAGAGGTATTAACAAGTAAACTATTTTAACACAATTTATGAAATGAGGAAGCACAATGTCCATTTCAGAGGTATTATCAAGTAAACTATTTTAACACAACATACGAAATGAGGAAGCTCAATGTTCAATGAAATTAAAAGTGAAAAAACATGGACCAAGGACCGGGATTTGAACCCAGGACCTTTGTCTTTCCGTGGCAATACTCTTCCAACTGAGCTAATCTGATCCCCCAGATATTGGTCGATGATATCTCATTTGTACGGTTCTACTGCATTTATGAATTAATAGACTGATTTATCAGGTAATTTATTACAAATTAAAAATAATAATAAATATCACCACTGTAGGCTGCAAAAAGAATTAAGATTGTTTTCAATGTCGCAATGCGAGGTATTCAACCCGAAGAGGGGTGTAGGGTCTTGGGACTTTGAAAATGTTACAAAAGTTAATTCTTACTTATACCAACTCTTAAAAAAATATGGTTATGATAGCTTGAAAAACTAAATAAATCAGTTTTATGGTGGACTGCCCCCTGAGTATCACGGGAATTTTACTTAAAGGGTTTTTGTTTTCAAATTTCGTTTACATCCGGTCTGTCGGAAGCGGACATGCCGACACCCCGATCTGTTTTCTGTAAACACTCCTATCATATATTGTGCCTGCTTATCTGCTTTTTGTTTTCACTTGTATCGTTTTGTTTAAATCTGCTTTCTTTTCTGCTCCATCTCCTGTCTCAGACTCGGTGCATTACAATGTTATTGTAATACAAATTCAGTTTGTTTCTGAATGCGAAGCCATTGTATGCAAATCTTGTAGGAAGCTATTGTAGTTTACGCATATCGAGTTTAACAGGAAGCCGAAATGGTTTGCATAAAGAGAAACGAAATCTGATGTCACTCGGAAATAATCCCACTTCCCATTCAGAAACATTTTATATAGGCTTACTTCGGGAAGCTTTTACTTGACGGGACCGAACAAAAAAGTTTGATCATGTTTAGTTTATTTTCCACGCGGTTACATTTTGGAACTGTGTAATAATAATAATAATCTTTATTTATTGAGACGAAGTTAGGCCCCTTGGCCCTGTATTTCACTTAACTTCGAATTTCTAAATACATAAAAATTCACACTACAAACAAAAACTGTAAAATAATAATTACTTCTAAAACATAATGTACACAAACTGAGAACTAAAAATATACACATTTATCTCCTAAGTAAAATAAAACTAAAAGTAAATTATGCTACACTATAAATATATAAACATACATAATATATATGTTATATTTATTATATATAATATATATGCTACACTATTAAACACACACTCATTCAAGAACATGCCTCAAAACACCCCAAAAACGGCCAGAGCGTCAGAAACTACCGAAAAACTGTCTCAGAACTAACCATGGGCGCCCATACTTATGGACAGAGGGGGGCCACGGCCCCCCCAGCTCTCAGAGAAAGGAAAATATGTATAGCCTATTATTAATTATAGTCAGGTATTTTTCTAAAGGGATTGGCACTAAAATATGTTTTACATGTTATGTGCCGTTTGATTTTACATATACTTATTTTATTTTTTTACAAAATTCTCTGTGAATTGAAAATTCTCCCAGTACAGGGGTTGGGCGTGCGAAGCACCCTATGCATTGTGTATTGAAAATTCTCCCAGTATAAGAGTTGGCGTGCGGAGCACGCAATGCACTGTGTATTGAAAATATTCCCAATACGGTGGTTAGCGCGCGAAGCACGCAGTGTATTGTGTATTTAAAATACTCCCAATACCGGAGTTGGCGTGCGAAGCACGCATTGCAATTTGTATTGAAAATACTCCCAATACGGGGGTTGGCGTGCGAAGCACGCAATGCACTGTGTATTGAAAATATTCCCAATACGGTGGTTGACGTGCAATGCACTGTGCGTCGGCCGCTTCTCATATTGTTCATTCTCAAGCTCACATGTGCGTCTTTAGCAGTGAACGTGAAGCCCCATACCCCGGCCTAGCCCCCCCATAAAAAATATCATATGGGCGCCCATGGAACCAACAACACAAAGCCTTCTTGAACTGAACACGGACATTGATGCATTTCAAACTTTCCGGCAATGAATTCTAGAGCCTACATAGTGTCACAGTGAAAGATTTATTAAAAATCTCAGTTCTGTGCCTGGGTATAAGTAATAATGAAGCTCCTCGTCGTGTGTCGGTAGCATTTAAATTTGAGCTAAAGACAAACCTTTCTGTCAGATAGCGTTGCTATTCATTGAGAAAAATAGCTTGCAATAACAACATAATATGGTAATTTCGAAAAAAAAGTTTTAGAATTGAAATTTCTTTATATTTTGTCACATGAACGTCACGTTTTAAGTCAAAAATGAACACAAAACAATAATTTTGAGCACGCTGAAGTTTGTTAGCTAATTCCATTGCATGTCATTCGTCACGTTTTTAGTAAAAAATGAACACAAAACAATAATTTTGAGCTCCCTGAAGTTTCTTTGCTAATTCCACAGTCATGTCGTTGATATCAGTGTATCACAATTAATAGTTAAAGTATGGAAAATTTATGTTTTCACCAGCTGCACTCTTAACATTAAATGGCAATGCATCTTTTACCTTCTTCAGCGTGCGCATGCCGGCAAACACTTCCAGCAAATAACATGGTCTGTCCAGCCTAGTAGAGTATTGTTTATAGTGAGACCAAGATTTTTTACTTTAAAACAATAACGCAAATCTTTTATTATAAGTTTCGACCCACTACTTAAATCGATTTTATTTGCGAGTCTTTTAGAACTGATACATATAGTTTCAGTTTTACGTCAAACAATGCCTAACAGCCCAATCATCGGTAGTATTAACATCAACATTTATTTTATCTATAGTCTCAGCCATCTCTGAGATATAAAAATGATTATACACTTGCAAATCGTCAGCATATAAATGAAACTATGAATAGTTCAGTAGGTATATTATAAACATCATTATATAAATGCTAAATAATAAAGGACCAAGTAACTAAGTGAATTTGTTACGATGAAATTATTTGGTTAAATCTCTAGGTTTTCATTTTATGTTTGATTTATTAAAATTAGATGGGGCTTTAGTTTAAGACCAAACTTTTTAAATTTGGTTTCCTTCGATCAAATTGTGTTTCTCGAAAATTGTCTTTAGACGATTGAAAAAATTTCGGTAAAATAAACTGTTTTAGTTAAATCATCTGTTACTGTAAACTGGCGTTGTTATGAACCGATCTTTTCTTCATCTTTCAGTGACACTTTTTCTTATTTTTCCTTTTGTGTAGCACTGTGTATACAACAAGTCAATTGAGTCCCGGAACGACTTTTGAACAACAAGAGCCGGGTGGCCTATATGGAACTTTGTAAATTGGTGTTTGCGAAATTCTTTACCGTGTATTAACATAACCCGCAAACTACTACCAGGGGGGGGGGGGGTCAATCCACCAGTAGGCGGAATAAAATACTTAATTACATAATTTTAAAGGACGTAATTTGTCTAGGTCATTGTCATCAAGAGGTTAATTTAGTAAAAACCGATGGTCGGTTAAAATTACTAAAGGTGCGGCTGTACATACCCGTCTCATCAAGTCCCGTCTTTTCCCAGAGGTATGCTCCTTGTGTAATCAAATGGACGTGCCTATACACACCCGTCACGTCATGTCCCGAATTTTCCCAGAGGTATGCTCTTTGTGTAATCAAAAAGACGTGGCTATACACACCCGTCACGTCACGTCCCGTCTTTTCCCAGAGGTATGCTCCCTGTGTAATAAAATGGACGTGGCTATACACACCCGTCACGTCATGTCCCGTCTTTTCCCAGAGGTATGCTCCCTGTGTAATCAAACGGACGTGGCTATACACACCCGTCACGTCACGTCCAGTCTTTTCCCAGAGGTAATGTTCCCTGTGTAATCAAATGGACGTGGC
>JAGFPH010015007.1:0-22159 GCA_018207615.1 Philaenus spumarius | reverse complement strand
TTATAATTTTAAAGTTATACTTTTTGAAACACACATTTCTGGTCTAATTCAGAGTAATTTTTTACTGATTTGTTTTGAAGAGTTTTATGTCAAACAAGAAATAATTCCTTCGATGGTCTAAATAAAAATGTGTATTATAAATACTTACATTTGCTTCCAGAAAATAACAGCAACAGACAGGCCAAAGAAATGTACCATATGGAAATTATTTATCTGTGGATAAAATCTAAAAATAAATATTTAGTTTGATTTCTGAAATAATATACCTAAGAGAATAAACTTGAACACAAATACTTTGTTTGTTACTTAAACGCATTTCAATGACAATTCGTCATGTTCAGTAATTTGTGAGCTTCAATCAACCAATTTATGAGTTATTATCAGTTATAACTTCTTGGTTATTATAATAGGTCTAGCTAGTACATCGCAGTATTGCATTTCAGTAATAAACTTAATATTATTTGTGAAAATTTGTGTTAATTCCAATTAGTTTCTATTTAGTTAAAATCTATATCAACTGCAAATCGACACACAAGTGTTCATACAAAAAAAAAACTAAATGTCGAGTTCAAGATGACAAACAATAGATAAGGTAAAGCTAATCAATAGCGACGCAATTACATTTGTAAACAGAAAAGCTTACAGCTCAATATCGGTATCGACCCATAGCTGAAACTTCAAACATTATTTCTTCCTTTAATCAAGTTTCCTACATTGGTTATTTTCAGCATTTTTATTTAAATTTCTCAAAGTTGTTGTTCACCCAGGAAGAGATGCAGTTACTCAAGTAGTTGTTTTACCAAATAAATGTTGAACTGGAACTTCATGACATATTTTTATCTTTTATTTTTGTTTTTTTCACTATATGCATTTTTACAAGTTCAAGTTTAGTTTAATGCAGAGAAAGTTTTACTGTGTTTTATTTACTGTAATTTATTTTTATTTTTTGTAAATAAAGTTGGTAATTGATGGAGATTTTTGTGCACTTACTGATTTGACACGTACAGAGCTAAACTATTGGTAAATATTTGAAAAATCTCTATAATTTCAGCTACTCTGCCAAACACTTGAAACTCATTATTGCATAAGCTTTTATATTTATTTTATTAAGAAAAAACATGTATTAATTTTATAAAATTTACTTAAATTAACTCAATATTAACAGTTGTATGAGTAGTTACAGGGGAATTGATGTTACATATTTTGTTTTCCAGGTATTTGTGTTAGATCTGCGCAAATTATGAGATCCTCAACTCCGTGAGTGTGTGACAGACAAAGTGTAACCTCATTCTTCGAAGCATATGAACAACTGTGATCCAATATGAGCTACAAAGTTTAATCGTTATATAGTTTTTTTTTAAACCGTGGTTTAATTGAAATTTTTTAGGTCGTTGACAGATTAATAACATTTTAAAGAATGTGATTTGATGTTTTACTATATTAGTATACATTCATTTGATTTATTTGAAAAGTAAAGAAATGAAAATATTTTATTATTATAGTTTGGACTGTATGAATATCTGTGAGAATATGCCCATCTTTTAACTTATAAGTAATCAATGTGATTCAAAACGGCAAAAAGGACAAACCAAATTTTATTCTATGCAAGTTATATATGTTTTTATGATATAAAAAAACACTAAAATTCAAGTGTCAAAATCCAAATTTTAGAAAAATATTCAAGCAAAAATATAGAATTAATTGTTATTCCAAAGAACAATAGAGTCAAACAACAATTTCAGAAATTGTACTCACAAATCCAATTTTATATTGCCGGTTAGTGAAACAATGAAATAAAAGTATTGAAAAATAATATGATGGCCTAGTATTAAAATACTGCAAAATGTTGCCTAAATCACAGTACTGTAAACAATCAAAATGTTTATCTATTTTCAGTAGAAACTTAATAAATAATTTAAAACATGTATAAATGTTTCAAGGTAATCCAAGTCTGTTTAATCTTTTCTCGTGTAAATATTTCACCATTTCTTGAATGACTAAATTTGTTCTTTTTTTGTGATTTCGTAATTTACACAATATTAATTAAAACTATTGATTTTCTAATGATCTACTTACATCTGAAAGTTTATTTACTAACCATTCTTTCAGTTTTATAAAGTTTTGACTCAATTGGCTTATTGTTTCTTTTTTATGACAGTTTGTTCAAATATTTCAAACCCAGGTTAACAGTAGAGATCTTTGAATTTTAAAATAATTTTGTGTTATGTGTACTCCTTATGGAATAACTAAATGTCTCTCTTACAGCTTTTTTTTATAATGTAATTCGTAAGACCTTGTAAATAAAGATATTTTGTAATGGTAGAATTTTCTATTTATTGGTACAACGGAAATCGTGAAACTAGTTTTCTTTTATATATAAAATGATTCAAACGAGATGGTTTTGGGTGCCTTTTAACCGTTCTATGCAATATTTAATTGATCTCCATCTTACACTGCAGATAGTTGTCTAAAACAATTTCACTGTATGAAGTTAATTAAAAAATAACATTTTGGTGTTTTTCTAATTAGATATGTTGTGTAAATATAATATGCTACTTCCATCATAGTACTTCATCATAACATCGTCTTCATTGTGATAAAATAATCAAGAACATTATATCGTAAAATAGAATGAATGTTACAAGTTTTGTTAGAAAGTATTGTATGAATTAATATAGTTCAAAAACAGTCTAATAGATGTCGGTGATGTACAATAATGTTGTACTTAATAATACTGTCGTAGGGATTGTCTACAAAGTTTAAATATATTTGAAGATCTTACAGTAAAACCTGTTGTAAAAAAAATTGAAACTGCAGCAGTTCAGGTATTCTGGGTTAGAATTTGTTTAATGTTTATTTTTTACTTTCACTACTTAATTGTTAAAAAAAGATTATTTATACATCAGTATCAAATAATAAGGTACTTCGTACACGCCCTTGAAGCTGGGTCAAAACACTACCCATGTGACAAGAACATGGCATTTACTTGCTATTAGTGAAACCGTTCTTGAAACTCTTAAGCAGTTCGCACCAAACTAGGACCACCGGAACTATTTGTTCCGCATGGGCGTAAATAATTTTCTACGATAAAAACTTTCTCTGGAGTGGAAAGTACCATTACAGCGTAAACTAACCTCAAACCAGAAAGTAATGTGGCCTATCAACAATGTAATCAGCTGTTCTAAAAACCAACCACAACTGCTTAATTTTCAGTACTGTTTATTACTGTATACTTTAAATCCATTTAAACTGTTTATTTTAAAATTATTATAATTGTATGTTCTTTTAAAAAGTTAAAGAAGCCATAAGAAAATAATGTTTGCAGTATGAGGTAATACTGCCTTCAAAATGTCACTTAAGGTTTTAAAGGCAGACATTTTTCAATCAGGGTTAGATTTCAAACCACCAATGCCGGTAGGATATGGTACACAGGATATGAACTGGGTCTAAAGTAAAGGCGCAGACAAAAGGCTGTGTATTCTGTGATGTGCTTAAATATAATAATCCAAGCAAGCAGTACATAACGAGATTAGAAATACACGTGCTACAATTATTATTGTTAGCCTACTAGAGAAAAGTCTTGCCTCTTAAAAACCAGACATTTCATACTTTTTTTTAAATCCACTTAGACATTTTTGTTTTTCAAAATAATAAAAAGACACATAAGGGTCAGACAGGGTCCTTGGGAACCCTACTTGGATTTGGCGCAAGTTAGTGGCGTGACTTTAGACTGCTAGCATATAATTTTAATTACTAGCACATCATTAATTTTTTGTGTTAAAACAAATTTAACAATATTATGTAATTTTTAGTGAACTCTTTCTCAGACAGGTATTTCATTATACTCTTAGTATCGATCATTTTAGTAAGCTTGACCCATCTTTTTGGATTATAAGGAAAAAATGTCGACAAAAGTCCATTTATTTGCCACAATTTTTTTTAAAGTATGTACACACAAAGACCAAGACTAGTCTACCTTCTTTTTTTTTTTTAAGTACAATCTTTTAATTTGTTTAGGCTCCAGGACATAATATACAGAGAATCTAAAAAATGTATATATAGGCTACAATTAGAAAAGTTATATTTTATTTAAAAAATTTACTTGATTCTTTTGTTGTTTACTTCTCAAACACCAACTACGTTGTCTCAATATAGAGCGTCAGCTAACTGTTCAGCAGCTAAAGGGTATTTTAACTGCATTTCAATTTTCTTTTTAAGTTTCTGAAGTGTTTTGGAGTTTGTAGCATACCATGGGTTTTAAGTTGTCCTTTTTGTCTTATCAATTGTTCAGAAAACTTGTCAAGAAATTTCCTCATGTCAAGTAGAAACTCCGGTCTTTTTTAATGCCAGACACACAAGAACAATGCCTAAAGTGATTGCTTTGGTATTTGAGTGAAGGTCTGCATTACTAAAGCGGTATTTTCAGTATTCATTGAGGTTTTTCTTCTTCCAGATTGAACCTTGTTTATAATTTACACCGTTCCACCAGCATCAAACTTGATAAGAATTCTTGTAATTGTTACTTTGGTGGTTACAATTCCACTTCCCAACTTTTTTGAACCGCTTAACATTTGCAGTTTTCCATAAATATTTTAGATTTGTGCAAGACAAACTGAAGTTGTATCATGTTTATTATGGAATAAATTTTTTATTGATAAAATATGAAAATAAATGTTTTTATCTATCTGCCGATATGTTGTAAACACTTCGTATCAGCTGTTAGTTTTCAGTCTATTATCTTTTGCATGAGTGTACATTTTGTTTTAAACACTTTAACCCTTTCCACTCGAGTGTCGGGGCAGCCCCATACCCTACTAATCCGCACGAACTCCTATATCGGGCGAGCCCCGAACTTGCTATGATAACGTACTTTGATTGCATTTGAACAGACGTAGTTACTTTGATGACCGCTATTGTTGAAGTTTGAGATGAGCTGCTATATGTGGAATTTTTTTAGGACCATTTGAGTTTAGTTTCTGTGCTAAATAAATCTTAGAAAATGTAATGTTTGCCGTCTTTGGCCGGTCTGTAAACAGCTGTCTGCTCTCGCCGTTGTTTGGTTCCTACTTACTACGCAGCGTTTTAGTGAGCGTACACGTTGTTTAGTTTTGTTGTACTAGGTTATCGTGTGTAATTTCACCGTTTATTTTTGAATATTGTTCTTTTTATAATAATAACGATTGTTGTGAAATAAAATGAACGAAGACGACGGCAGTTTGTTACAAAATGACGTTAGTGGCTACGGAACTTTTGTTTCGAACCTGAGTGATTAAAATATACCAATCGGTTCTGAAAAAAGCTTTTCTTACTAGTTTTGATCTACATAATACTGTTGTTAAGCAATATAATAAATAGTTGAGGCAATTTTGTACAAGTTGGTGTCAAAACTAATTGTTTTTCAATTATAATTTTTTTATAATTTATTATTGTGTCTAAAACATGTGTAAACCACTTAATTTTGTTTATAATGATATAGACAACAAACAACAAATATAGGTCTTCCCATTGAAAATTTTTCCAAAATTCTTGTTTATTCCGGTTTTTTGTTACAAATTTATACGTATTTTTTTCAATAAATAAAAATTAAAAACATACTTGAAAATAAAAATATATGTTTTTTTTTTCATACCAATCTATACTTTAGTCATAGAAGAAACTACAAAAAAAATCAGCCTTTTAGAACTGACAGAATTACTTTTTTTTTAGTAAACATGTTACAGTGCAATATTCGCTTAAAATTAATCTGACCTGATATCAACACTAGGTCCCCAGTAATTCGAGTGGAAAGGGTTAAGTTTTGTATAAAAACCAAGATTTTGAGTTTGTTCATTTATTCAGCATTTCATTCTATTTTAATTCTTCATTTTAAATACTTCGTCTTCGATCTTTTATAAATATTGTTACATATTCTTTCCAATATAAATTTACCTATTTTTTATAGAATTTTAGTAATAGTGGGATGGTGTATGTCTTGTAGTGAGTAAGGAACTTATAAATTTAGGTCTAGAATACTCAGTCAACTGATCAGTCAGTTTTGTTTTGGAATAGAAATATTGATTTATTGAATTGAATATTTATTTTTTTTTTTAGTAATTTATAATAATTCACAGACTTTAGTCTTTCGACTGACTGGCAGATTTGTTACAAATACAAACTCTATTTGTATTATTGGTGTATGCTGTACTTGTGTAAATATCAGATAAATATTCTATTACATTAATTAAGTACAAAATTGCTCATTGCCATGTGTGTTAAAATGAAATTTATTTATAGTTTTACTTTTAAATTCGAATTTAAGACTTGTTTTAAATTAAATCTGTGTACATATTAATAAATTATAATTTATCATTAGTATGTGTTTTTGTGTTCTTATTTAGAAGCTATAAAATTATTTCCTAAGGAGATTGTGGACGAATAATTCATCAAATGATTATTGAAGAGGTTTTTCATTTTAAAAGTGTATTTTCTATAGTTATTTGTGTATCTTTGGTGCAAAGTTGAGTTTGTCGCACGAGATAAACAGTTGACATCGTCAAATTTATTGAGGGTGACAAAAGAAAACTTTAAACGCATAGATACACACATTTTTCCTACAGCTACATTTTAAATTAGTGTTTTAGTTTTAAAAAATATCTGTTTTACAGAGGTTAGTTCCACAACAATCAAAATTTTCAAAACATAGACTTCATCAGCTGTTTACTTTCAAAACAGCTGGAGTGCAAAAAGTATTACTTTGCCGCATACCAGCTGTTTAGCCGTGCAGTAAAGTAAAACAAAGAGGTATAGTTACTTGACGCTGAATACATGTAGTTTAGTTTGGTCACTGCTGTAAGTGTGCAAAAAGGCATTTTAATTAACAGCTGTAGGAAAACTTTTATTTGTTGCTCTAGCAAGATGAATAGAGTCACTATTTGCATCCTATGCACAAGCTTTCTTCAGAGCTAATTTATCACTATTATTAGCTATTTCCATAAAAGTACGAGCCATTGCAGTGACCCTAATAATAAGACCTAAGAAAATATCATAAATGAGCACCTAGTAGTAAATGACCAACGATCATAGTTCCCAGAACACGTTTTGGGGTGTCAATAGAAATTGTATATGTGTTCACACTCTAACAGCCACATTTTAAGTACGATTTGGTACACACGTTGGTTGTCTACGTCGCTAGCCAAAAAAAATCCAACTACCGGAAGCATGTTTTTTTTGACCTGAAGTAACTATTTTTTTAAATTTTTCGTACTAGAATGAAAATTTCTGCAAATTTTTTTTTTTTTTTTTAAACGACCTTATAGCCGCCTGCTTGGTACCTCAAAATCGATCAAAACGTATCATAAAAGCACCCGGTTCAAATCCTCGAGGGCCGAGTTTGTACGCTGCGAGTGAAGCAAAGCAGTCCATAACCCGAGGCCGTAAGGTTAAGTAATTTACAAAACGAGTTTTTCCACAGCGAGTGGAACGAAGGAACGCATGAGTCAAATCTGGAGGTTTAGGTGCAAACAAATTCTATTAATATATTTACACACAGCTATTCAGCGCCTTCTAGATCAATTTTGCAAATAGTTGGTTGATTCCCTAAAACATATAAACTTAATTTTTGAAATTCGCTCAACTCCGTCAGAGGTTCAGATGCGTGGTCGAATTATTATATATTAACATCACATCTCAGCCTTGCTTATGTGATTCCATCTCGGGAAAACAAGAAATTTTGATACAATTTCAGCATTTGATACTTTTTTTAGCAGTATTGAAGCATTTTGATATTGTTAAGAGCCATATTTTAATTTGTAATGGATTTTATCTTATTTATTAATACTATTAGGATTAAAAAAATGTTGTTTTCATACTAATTTTGGATGTTGTAGACAATTACCAAGAAATTATGTTTTCAGTTTTTTTTCGATGACCTACTAAAATGAAAAAAAAACAATTTGCCTTCAAAAAAGAAAAATATTTTGTCTCCTGTAAATTTTTTGTTAAGTTAACGGTTTTCAAGATATTGCACGCTAAACATTTGTAAAGGCCACCATTTTTTTAATTATAATTTAAATTTGATCATTCTTTTTTTGGTCACTAACATTACAAACATCAGTAATCACTCCAAATTTTGAGTTTGTAACTGACTTGGTTTCTTAGATACAAAATATTTAGCAAAAAACTTACAGACGGATAGATGGAAAACAAACCAGTTTAGAACATACCTTTATAGAAACATTTTTCTTCGCTTTTGCATTTTTCGTTTAATCATGTTCTAAAATTTTTGTACCATAATTTTGAATATGGGTGTGATTTTATTATCACTATGAACATCTTAGATGAATAACCAGGGCGTTAGACTGGTTTTCTCGGGTCATTTAGGGGCCCCAGCGAGCATTGAAAAAATCACTAAGCCTACACATAAGAAAAGAAAACTGCTGATGTTGTAACGTTAGTTTTAGCAATGATAGGTATATAAAGTGGGGGCAAAGTTGAGATTTGATCTCAATTGCAGTGACTGCAAGCTTCAAAAAATAAAATATCAATCAAAATGTTTATTAGAAAAATATTTGTTGTTCGACTTATTTTATTCACCATCCCAAAAGTGTAATGAGAATTTACCTACTAAAACCAAACTAAAGTAGTTAAACACCCAACTCCCTCAATGCGATTGCTCGAATACATTCGCCTACGCGCAACAATTCGACCACGACCGGAATGTCTAAGGTAACACACAAGTGATTGTTAGAACAATATTATTGCGAAAGGGGCCTGGCGAAGCACTTTTGCCCGGGGCCCGTCAAAGCTGACTACGGCCCTGTGTATGACGAGTTCAGCAAATGCAATACCATGGTTAGTTTGTTCTATTTCAGTTTCTTGTGTGTTCCTTTTTATCTCTTGCTCGCAAAGCAGAGGCCTGTCTTCCAGTTTAAAGGCACAATTAAGAACAGGAGCATCTACATGGAGGCTCATACCCAGAAAAATATATTTTTTTTTAGCTCCCAAAGAGAGAAAAATATGTATATTATTAATTATAGTCAGGTATTTTCTTTTAAGACAATTTTTTAAAAGTCAATATTACATAGAAGTAGTTTAGCACTAGGATAATTATGTTTTGTACCGTTTAATTTTACATAAGTTGAATTCAAGCATAAGCTGCTGGGTCTCTACTTGGTGCGAGCTCAAGGCGCGGTGTAGCTTTGTGTATTCATTGATGGTGTAAAGGTACAAACAAAATGCTTGTGTGAGTTAATATTTCTCCTTAACAGCCAAATAGGTATTCCAAAGTTTCCTGGGGGAGGTCAAACATTTTCCCAGAGCCCTTTTGCCGAAGCAGGTGAGGGTACTCCTTAATCCCCATACCCCGGTCTAGCCCCCCTAGATATGGGCGCCCTTGAAAGGTAAGAAACCAATAATTCATCCATAAAAAAAATACTGCAACCAAGATGGTTTTTTTAAACATAAACGTGTGAATACATATTTTTATTACTATAAATCTTACAGCTTCTCAAGTTACAAATTATAATTTTTTTCTGTGTGAAATAAAAGCAGAGCTAATAGATTCATGATCAACAAATAGCCAAAATTATGGCTATAGAGACTTAACACTTTCAGGTTACCTTCATGCAACTATGTACAGGTACACTAAGAAAGGATTTTGCAAAATATTGACTTTAATGGTTGAAAATAGTCAAAATTGGAAGTTTCACACTCCTATAAAAGATAAAAAAGCTGATTTAAATTAAAAGCTTAGCAACACAATTCTAGGTTGGCCAACATCAGGTCCATCCCTATTATAATAGGAGTGTAGGCACCTGGGGCAAGCTTACATTGAGCGACCGGTTAAATAAATTACATTCAAAATAGAGATTGAATAAAGAGATACTGGAAAAAAATTTATCGGCAGCTCGTGGCGTCAACTCGCCCCCCCCCCCTCCCTAAGGGATGGATAAAAGTTGTGCAACTTTATTTACTGTAGCCTTATAATAATTGCATAGCTTAAAGTAATCTCTATAAATAAAAGAAGGCCTGACTGATTCATAATCAACGAATAGCCAAAACTATGATCGCTAGAGATTTGACACTTTCAGTGTATCTTCATACAACTATGTAGACGTGCACTAAAAAAGGATTTTGCAAAATATTGATTTTAATGGTTGAAAATAGTCAAAATTGGATTTTCACTCTACTAAAACAGATAAAAAAGCTGATTTGAATCAAAAGCTTAGCAACTCAATGCATTTATATTTTTATAATAGCCTACAGACATCTGTTATTACATATATTATAAATGTAACACCTAGTTTCTATCAAAAGCTGAAAACAATTTTACTGATATATACTGAACCAACACACATTTCATTACCATAACAACCAACCTGGCAAATTTAGACTCAGGTTATTCTTCACAACCAACAGTTTTCATAGGTTAGGTAATAGCAAACACAAACAACAAAAAAGGCTTACAGGATTATAATAATTCAAACACCTATCATAACTATTAAAATTGTGCTATTCTTTATTAGGTCTATCTGATCAGTTTGAAATACTACTTTAGGAATCACAATTTGGTAATTTAGGTTTTTTGGCGCTATCTATTGGGAAACGAAGGAAGCTGGTTGGAAACACCAATGCTTACAATGCTTACAGTGACTTGATAAAGACAGTGTGGCCCAAGGTCTCTAGAAAGGAAAGGTTACCTCATTCGGGAAATATCAAAAAAGTGGAGTGGGGGCTGTGACGTAGTACTTAGTATACCTAGACAGTGATCAAAGCTATCAAAGCTCTGTCGTTTACGTTTATACGCGTTAAATTAGTGTATATAAAGTGTTTTAGAAGTGTAGGTAGAAGAAATATATTATTTAGGCCTACAATGGATAGAAAATCAATTAATAAACCTAAAGGTGGTTCCATTTGTGCGGTTGCAACTTGCAAATATTATTATGCAAAAGCAAAACTAGAAGGAAGAACTGATATATCATTTCACAGGTAGGCCTAGATATTTTTTGTTTCTATTGTAATAGTAAATAATATAATACCACTTACTCATATAAAATGTTATTATAATTTTCTTTTGTCTTAATATTTTGATTTAAAAGTAGTTTCTGTGGCTATCTTTTGCATTAAAATTGTAGAAAATAAATTTTTGTTCAGTATGACCACCTGGTGACTTGAAGCTTATTAAACCCCATAAACTTCCCACACAAAGCGTGTTAAAAAAACAAACAAATATACTAATATATTTTATTTACAGTTGATGCAAGGAATGTTAAATATAGGCCTACATATTCAATAAAAATACTGCCACCCAATTAAATAAACTCCATACAATTTATATGTAGGCTATCATACAGAGATACATTTTAGAATGCTATTTTATTAATTCTGATATATTTATCTTTTGCTTGTTATTTACAAATTATGTTAGGTTATTCACAAATTAATAATGTTTACAAAAACAATCAAAATAATTATGCTACCAAAACAAAACATGTATACAAATTGGTGTGTAACCAATTCCTAGTAATCGGGATTTGTTCAATAGAATTTTATTTCATTTTATTTTATTTTAGCAATTCAAAAAATATTTGTTACAAGTTCTTACAAAATTACTTACAAGTACAAGTAATTACGTTCTTTACCGACAAAAAAAGAAGTAATTACGAGGATAAGTTTATTTTTGTAGTTTAAAATAAATGTTAATAGTAAGTAAAAAGAATACTTATTTAAAATACAAGTAAAACAAATACTTGTGGTTCATTCACTTAGTTATAAGTATTTATTTACAAAAAGACAAGTATAAGTATTTAGAATGGTGTATTCAATTTAGCCTTTATAGTGTTTAATTTTTGTGTCATACTTATATTTAGCTTTCCAATGAATACTACTTATCAGAAGCAATGGATACAGAAATGCAAACGAGCCGACAAATATAGTAAATATTATTCCTCTTAGCACCTATGGCCCTAGAGGAAGCTACATACCAAATTTCATTCAAATCTGTTTGGTAGTTTTTGAGAAATCGTGATGAGTGAGTCAGTGGGTTTTGGCTTTTATATATATAGATTAAAATGTATTATCGTGATTGCATTTTTTTCTTTTTTATTCTGTAAAAAATATTAAATACAATTTTAATGACTGCTTTTTAGTTATATGATTTAAAATGTATTACCAAGATAGCTTTTTATTTTAAATTTTAGTCAGTAAAAATATAAATTAAAATTTGTATGATTATACTTTTGTTATTATTGTAAATTGCAAATTAATGACATAAACATAATGTTTTTAAAAAGGTTAAGATATATTCTTACAATTACAAATGTTGAAATGTGTAACTTAAGTATCATTTAAAAAACTGCAACCCCAAAAATAGTTTAATACATCTATTTTTAAAAAATGAGGTAATTTGTACGACGAAACATACATCTTTCATGGTAGCGCGGTGTTTTTATACTATAGATGACGTCACTGGACAGGGAACGGGTCGAGGGGTTTGAGTTTGTTTACATGACTATGAGGTAACCTTTCCTTTCTATAGACCTTGAGTGTGGCCAACGAGCGCTGGCCGCCATATTGTTTCCAACTCAACACGGGTTTATATTAGCGTAGGGTCGATTTTTCGCATTTAACTCCAATTTTCGCTTCAAAATTGTTCTTATGCAATTGGATTAATACATTGTCACAAAAATTGTCAAGTATAAACCATTTTTTTCGATATATTTTCCTCACTAAATGAATGAATACACAAAATACAGGCTGGCACTTTTTTACTACTCGTGCACATTATCATTTAAACATCTATATAATCTAATTAAATTTAGTGAAGTATATACTATTATTATTTTTCTTCATAAGAAAAGTACAAGCAATATTTCTGTGTAGTTGAATTTTTAACAATTATAAACACAATTTGAGTAGTTTAATACAAATGGAACAAAACTACTATGGTACATTTAGCCCATTGAAATGTCAAAAGTTGGCCCTTTGAAAAATACCTTGTTTTTTTAAATAAATTATAAATCCAAAATTATAAAATGTAAAAAATCTGTTTTAAATGAAACAATTAAAAAAATATTTTTTTCCAAAAATAC
Organism: Philaenus spumarius; assembly: GCA_018207615.1. Taxonomy (NCBI): domain Eukaryota; kingdom Metazoa; phylum Arthropoda; class Insecta; order Hemiptera; family Aphrophoridae; genus Philaenus; species Philaenus spumarius. The sequence goes on along the minus strand of JAGFPH010015007.1, from coordinate 9,092 downwards.
ATTTTTGGGGGAAAAATATTAAATTTCAGCAAAATTCAAAAGTTTACGTATTTAAAAAATTTATGAATACTTCAAAATGCAAAATTTGGGTTTCTAAACTATATTATAAAGGATACATATATGCTACCCGGTACCCAAAAATAACTTCAAGTGTAATTTTGTGCGTTGTTTTATAAAAAAGTTTATAAAAACACAAAATATGTTTCCGACCAGGCATAAAATAAAGCCTAATATATTTTCAATTGGCCTACACAAAAATATAATAAACACGTTATTTAATAAGTAGGCTACCGTATTAAAAGAAAAATATGGCAAGTAGGCGTATTGTAAATTTTACCTTAAAAGGTTAAAAAAACAAAATATGTTCCAAAAAGGCATACAACGAAGCCTAATTTATTATAGCTAAACAAAAATATATTAGGACTACCAATTATTTTGTAAGTAGGCTATTACAGAAATAATTAGGTAGGCCTAGTTATAGTTTTCACGCACTCAAGCAATTAATAATAGCCTACAGTGACAAGAGATAAAAGTAGACTATAATGTAATAAACCATGTACCAAATAAATCTGAAGAATCTCCTGAGTACAATGATATATAATATAAGTTAATTATTGCTAAAATAGTACTCCAGGTAGGCTACTCTTTGCCAGAAAGAAGGTAATGGGATAAGTGAAAATAATAAATACAATCATATACAATGAAAAATAATTGCGTACAAACTTTATTTTAGGATTACATCACTAATTTACATTTTATCTTCTTAATACTTGTACTTAATACTGTCAAAACCATTATAATGGCCAGTTATCTATAGACTGTAATTTCAGTTTTCACTAAGTTAACACTAAATTACAACTGAACTATTTAATAAACTTAATAATTAAATCATAAACTAGGAAAACCCATACAAAAAAGCAAGAAAAACAATGAAATAACAGCAGTAACCCAGTAATATCACGAAAAGAAGTAATTCCTATTTAAATAACATTACTGTAAGCAGAAAAATGGAAACAATATGGTGCAGCCAATAGAAAACAAGAAGTCCGTTGACCACACTGTCTCTATCTAGTCACTGTAACAATGCTTTCTCCCTAGCGCTACCTCGCGGCGCGATCATGTACTATTTTCGCGAACTCCTTTTTTCTGGCACACAACCCCCGTATGGATGCAAGATCTATTTATTATTCATGATCTATGGTTGAAGTAAAGAATAGATGTGTTTAAATTGTATATTATTATTTTTTTAAACATAAGTTTAAGATATTTACATAGTGTTTACAGGACCCCTTTGAATACCGTACTATCATTGTATTTGGATAACCTAATAGAACTCCGATCCAATGCAATATTTTGTTCCATTGGAAATTCGACTTTTTTGGCTCTATCTATTGGGGAAACGAAGGAAGCTGTTTGAAATACCAATGCTACCAATGCTTTCTCCCTAGCGCTACCTCGCGGCGTGATCATGTACTATTTTCGCGACAACCTTTTTTCCGGCACACAGTCCCCGTATGGATGCAAGATCTATTTATTATTCATGATCTATGATACTATGCTCTCCATCTGGGTATTGTTATCATCAGTGTTGCCAACGCCAGGAAAATATCCCTACAACTTACTTGATCTTACATCACTGTTACTTTCGGATTCTTTATTTCTTTTTTTGTATTTTTTCGTATAATTGTATTTTGTATATTTTTCCGGTGTAGCGGTTAAGGAAAGCTTAATGATGCCTCATTCATGTAATTTGATGATGTTATCAGGGACTTAGCCAAGGGGGGGGGGGGGCCGGGGGGCCAGATCCCCCCTTCCTTTCATTATATATCATGTAAAAAGATTAAGTTCACTTTATTTTACGGTCATATCAAGATGGTAGCAACGTGCATGGCAGTCAGTGATTGAGATAGGATAGCCTATTGTTGAGAGATTCCGGTATCAAATTCTCGGTGATTCGGATTATTAAAGTATTCGGAAGGTTCCGATTATTTCCGAACGCATGCGATTCCGAAAGTTTGGAATCATCCTGTTATGAAAACGAAAACGAAAGTCCGATTCCGAGTTCATGCAAGACAATCTACATCTAGATATTCGGAATAATCTAAAATAGGGGGTTGTTCTATTTAATTTATGGAATTGATTTCAAACTAAAACGTAAATTATGATTGTGTATGTGTAATCACGATATATATATTTTATGATATAATAACTATATTAATGATATAAAAAGGACAATAAATAGGCACTAAAACTTTCCGTGAGAAAAGTAGGGTCTCATTTTCCCCAGAAATTCGCCTTCACATTTCCTTTAGATAATTTCGCGGAATCCACAATAAAAAAAAATTCTAGCGTTTAATAAACTCGGTTATTTTCTTATTCTGTTCCAGTCTTAAACAAAACTAATACGTTTTGATTTACTCTTTTTTCAGCAACATTCTTTGATTGCTAACTTAATAATTTACATGTTAATAGAAATGACTTCGTTCGTTCAGAAATAAGGAAAGCTTGGACTAAGCGATTCATCTTTCTCGCATAAGTTAGTTTCCATCAATTATTGGTAATGAACACAGCTGGGACAGTTGGGTTGTTAGTTTATCTTATTGTAATAGCCTACTTTCCAAATAATTTGTTAATTATATTTTAGTTTTAATTAGGCCTAAATTTCAGCTCTTTTGGAAACATATATTTTGTTATTTTGTAAACTTAAATAACCTGCCTAACTAAGGGAAAATTTAGAATACTATGCCTCCTTAAAATATTCAAGTTTATAGAATAAAATTTATTTTCCGAATTATTAAATAATGTGTGTATTATGTATTTGTATAATTATGAAAACATTAGGATTCAATTTATGTCTTTTTTATGTAGTTATTGTTATTTGTAGCCTACTATATAGATTTTTTTGATTTTTGTAATTTTTTTAGACTAAAGAACTTTTAGTTTGTCTTACTGTAATAGCATATTTTCCAAATAATTTGTGAACGATTTTTTAGTTTCAATTAGGCATAATTTTCTGCTCTTTTAGAAACATATATTTTGTGTTTTTGTAAAATAAAATAACTTGCCTAACTAAAGGAAAGTTTCGAATAGCCTCCTGACCATATTCAAGATTATAGAAGAAAATTTATTTTCCGATTTATTAAATAATGTGTAGCTTTATTATATATTTGTATATTTATGACAACATTAGGCTTCAATTTATGCCTTTTTTAAAACTTATTTTGTGTTTTTATAAATTTTTATTCTCATGGAAAAACGATTTAAGTTCTTAGAAGGAAAAACAAATATTTTTTTTCTTAATAAATTTAACATTTAAACTACTAATGTTTAAATAATAGACACGCCAACCCCCACCCCCCAACTCCCTGTTGGAACCCGTTGTGTGCCGTTGGAACCCGTTGTATAGTCAGCAAGGCTCAGGTCTACACTTTAATAAAAACCTAACCTAAAAATTGATTTAAAATTTGAAATAAACTGTCAATGAAAATATTAGAGACTACAGCTGATTACTGAATCAACAATAAACATTACAAATCAGACCTAAAACACACCAACAATAACATAACCTAAATCAAATCATCTGTTGACATTTGAGTAAGTTTAAAGTAAACAACTTATTTATTTGAAACTCAATTAGTTTATCAGCTGTTTAAAATCAAATTACAGTATTTCCTATTTAGCCTAGTTGTAGCATAGGCTACTGATGCATTTTTAAAACTCGGAATAAAACTAAAATAAAAGTGTAAATCAAATATTTAGCTTCACAGTGACTTAGAACTGGAAATTATCTTTTAAATAAAAAAAGAATCATCAAAATCGGTTAAGTATTAAAATCGGAAGTGAGTGAACTAAAATCAGGAATTTTTTTAAATATATAGATTTCACGTGAAAAGGTTTATAATAACTGTGAGTCTTCAAATTGTAGGTGAGTTTCTCACAAACAGAAAAAAATAAAATTAAAATGCGCAATTTGCGCACGGGCCCTCTAGTATTATACTTAATCCTTATAAAACGAGTTTTTTTTAGCTCTGGCCTATGTAAAAATACATAAGAATAGTTTAGTGCTTACTTTTTTCTTTTGGTACTTAAACAATTTAACCAGTTCCATCGCGTGCTGCACTCTTTATTCTTTTAGTTGAACTTTATAAAATACTGTATTGCCTATTGACAGTGATGTTGTCATTTTAGATTAGTTTATTTTAAAATCTTATGTTTGATTTAACCTACACATGATTAACATGAAAAGAACTAGGATGGTGAGTTGATTTGAAGTAGTATTAAAATGGATTATCGACTGAAAATTGATTTTAATAATCTTTAACCGTTTAGAAAATGCTTTAGTTGAAAAAAACTATTGAACAAAATTACAGGAATGTTTTGCACTTTTAAAGACTAGAGCCACACTTTCATTTACTTTTTCCTCCAGGAAGATATCTCTGAAAATGCACATCCAATTAAGTAAAAACTGTTGATTCATAGAAAACAAATAACTTGTTTTCAGTGGCGGCTCGTGAGTAAAATGCTGGGGGGGGCACACACCACCGGGGTGTTTGAACATTTTGTGTATTTTAGTGAGTTTTTAAGGCAATCTAAGTATTAAATTTGTGATGCCATATGTTTCTGAAATACTTATCATATGTAAATCTGAAATACTCTACTTAGTTATATTGCTTATAGCAGAAATCCATCCTTCTTTCCGACTCACGATAAGTCGCTCTGCGCATGCTCGGACGCCGTCCCAAGCCTTCCATAAGGCACAAGCTTAGACACGTCATAGCACCAGCAGCCCCCACCACTACCACTCTTCATATAACTGCATGGTAATGGATTGGGACGTTCTGGCCAGCGCCCCACGGCTACATACACAAACTTCTCGCGCTATTTTTGCGTGTTTTTTTGCTACACTTTCGATGTATGTGATTGAAAAAACACTTTGTTTAATTAGATGTATAATTATAATTGAATGGGTATTTAATTTTTTTTCTTTTTCAAATCTTTTGGAGGGGCGGCGTCCGAGAGCCCTTATGGGCAAGCCGCCACTGCTTGTTTTACTTGCTAAATAAGGTTAGACATTTTTGATGGAATCAATTTACGTAGCCTATTTAGGAAAATAACTGAAAAGTTGTAAGTTTATAGAATTTTCCATATCTCCAGCATATTAATCCAAAAATAGCATAACTTTTTTGTGGGACATGTAGGGTATTTAAATATTTCCTGATTGAAAATAAGCATGCCCCGATTTCCCGTAAGGGTAGCCTTGGCCATGGTTTAAACTTGAAAGGTCACAGATCAGGAATTGAGAAAGTATTTTTATTATTATTTTAACTTCAACTTATGGTTGAAATTATTTATGGGGAACGGGGGAATTTTTTTGTATTGTGGAGCGGTGAATCGAATTTTAATATACAAAAGAAGGGAAAGAGGGAGTTAAGGCCGATAGAAGATAGCGAGGATAACTTCGGCCTAGGGCATAACAAAGCGTAAATCCAGGCCCTGTTGACAAACCCGTGTTATTAATGGTTTAAACAAGCAAAGGTAGGAAGTAGACAAGTTCCACTAAGCAAAGCTTTTGATCAGGCAAAATCCACAGAATTTTCTTTCACCTGCTAGAAAATGATTTTAAAGTTAGCAGTGGTTGGAAAGAAACATAATTTAAAAAAAAAACATCTGTGGAAAAAATGGACGAACAAGCAACAAATGACTAAAGACATTTTCAATGTTGATGCAATGGGTTTATTTTCAAATACAAGCCTAATAAAACATAGACTTGTAAGGGTGAGTGGTGCAAACAAAACAAAGAAAAAATAATGGATGACTCTTAGCAAGGGCGTCCATACCCGGGGGCAAAGGTATGGACTTCTTAGTCGCCATACACCGGTCTAGAAATTATAATATGGGCACCCATGAACATATAGGCTAATGTAGATGCAGCACATAAAGAACTTCCAGCTTGGGCAGGTTGTTTTGTTTTTCTATCCGATTCAAAATAGCGGAGTTATACTGATTAATCGTTTTTGGGTAGGGATTTGAGGAGTATACTAAGTTTATGGGTTTTCCCCACCGTGATAAGTGGCAGTAAATATGCTTCAAAATAGCTGAACTATTAGTGGAAGAGGGTCCTTGTAGGATTTCCCAGACTTTGATTTTTTTGATTTGACACAAAATAGCGGTATATTTGATTCAAACAAAAATGGCAAAGTTAGAGTGAGGAAATTGCATCATTTCTCTCACTCATAAGCCAGAGTACAATTTGTGAGTTAGGTATATGATTCAAAAGGTAATTAAATTTACTACAATCCTGTGCAAAGGTATTTCAGATACAGTCTTCAGAACAAGGAGCAAAATTGATAGGAATCTCCCGATAAATGTTTTTTACATTATCAATGTAAGGTAAATAAATAATAATATACCTGTTTTTCGGTACGTCATTTGTTAAATTTGAAATATAAGGTAATTGCGCAATTTCTCCCACTCATAAACCCCGAGTGCAATTTGTGAGCTATATCAATCGAAAGGTAAATTAAATTTACTATAATTCTGTGAAAAGGTATTTTTGGAACAGTTCCCGGGATAATACTCATAGGAAACTCACATTATTTAATACTAATTATTTCCTGATAAGAAAAATGCAGCAGTGCTGCTTACGGGTTTTTATTTTTAATTATTTCCTTGTAGGACCTTTTTTGTAGAGAATATATTGTAGAATAATTTAGTACATGGACATGTTTTCGCTAGAGGCAGTAGTTTTCGAGTTAGCAAAAAACTTAAAAAAGACCTTTGTGGAGGCCCCCCACTTTAGCATCATTCCCACTCACCCATCAGTACTTTTACTATGTTGTTAAGTACACCTTTCCCTATAACTGTGCCAAAATTGGCTTCTACATGAATTTTTTCCTTCGTTGCGTGGACTACAGTGGATTAGTTCCTGTAAGGTGCTGCTATCTAAATTTGTAGCTGTTTTTTTTTCTTTCAGAAATTTAGATAAATTTTGGAATATTATATCCGAAATAATAATTATTTAATGAATCTAAAAAACTCTGGAAATTAATTGATGTATGAATAAATATTTGAGTTTATTATCTATAAAATTCATGAAATTAAATTTGACTGACCTTTTATCTGTCTACTTTTTTTATACATTTTGAATGATAATAATAAAATAATTTGATTGTCTATATAGTATTTGCAACTGAGAAAGAAGAATTACAAGATTTATCACAAGCAAGTTAACCATGTCAATAAACATTAAATACAACTTTGAATTAAGTATTTTTTCATCAGTTTAGAGATCCTAAAATTATTTTGATAGAATTAGTGTGGTGATATATTAATTCTAGATTATAATATAGGCCCTTATATTTCAAGTTAAATGTATTATAAAGTGGCAAAGTCCTGACCCTGGAAGAAGTTTTTGAAAAAGTATGAGACATCTCACTCTAGTTAAGAACAGCATTCGTCCATTTACACGTCATCACACATAAATTAATTTGTATACGAAGACCAGTGGCGGATTACCCATTAGGCATAATAGGCACGTGCCTAGAGGCTGCAAGCTCCAAGGAGCCAATTGAATTTTGCAAAATGCATATGAATTTGTTATGCAAGGTCTGCTTGTTTGTTTCTGAGCTTTTAAAATTTTACATCAAACCACCTTTTAGTTGCATATATGAATTCTTTGGAATTTTTGCTACAAAAAGATATATAACACTTTTGGATTGGGATATAATTACTATTTTTGGAAAATTTTAAATCTAATGCTTGCATAGGCCTAGTTTTAGTAGTGTGGTCGTGTAGTAGGGACTTAAAAACTGCTTTTCTAAAACAAATTTTTGAAATTGATATATGTTTTTATACAAATTTATTCAGAACTAAATTACAAAACTTTTTCATTTCATTTAAAATAAAATGAAATATTTGAATTCTTTGGACCTTTTGATAGAAAAAATATATTGAACACTTTTGAATTGGGATATAATTACTATGTTTTGCGAATTAAAAAAAAAAATGCATGCAGCATGAAAAAAACCGTCATTATGTACCAGTTATAAGGGTTAAAAAGACATTTTAAAAATTAATGTCATAGCTTAATGTATTCACAAATTTCATCAGCCCAGTTTTTTTCTACTTTACTTGATTTTAACTTAATATTGATCATGCAAGTTGTAGTGGGGGTCGCAAACTGATAAGTACCTAGGGGCCGCTGAGCTCGTAATCTGCCACTGACTAAACACAACAGGTTTACATCTTTGAACTGGATGAAGGGGACAAGGTCCTGGGCCAATCAAAAAGGTAAGAAATGTAGACCTAAATAACATAATACTTACGGTTCATGTCTTAAACTATTTTTATGTATTCTTATTGTATTATATCTAAATTTAAAAGTGTAAAGATAATGAAGGACATTAACCTTTTGCGCTCCATAGGTGAACTCAGTCCGACACACGTTTTAATATGATTTCTATGTTAAAGCAAGTGTAGAATCTGTGGTTTTCGGTCTAATGAGACATCAATGTTGTTAAAACAGTTTAGAAACCAGTGACAGATTATATTGGCTGTGGAATATATTTTATATCTCTCTGAAGTTGAGCAGCTGTTTGCCAGTCATGATCGAGAAATACAAGTAGCATCGTCTTTTATCTTGCGTCTTGTAACTTTTGTTTACGCTTTTTCAAGTGGTATTTATTTTTATTGTACATTATTATTTTGCAGTTTTGTAAAGCTCTTTTGTGTAAATTTTGTTTTTGTAAATAATGTAAAAATCTTGTTTTTGTTTTATTTTGTGTTGAGAAATGAACTTTTTAAACTATGTTACTATTATTTCACAAAATTGTTATTGTAAAAATTCATTTTTAAATAAATATAAATACAATTGACATATTTACTGTAAAAAGTATTTTCCAAGCTCATCATTTTTATTACTACTTTTAAATTCATAAAAAAAAACATATTTTTTTTTTACTTGTTTGACTTAATATATTCAAAATAGGCCTACTCAATAAAAAACTGTTGTTAAATCTCAAGACTATTTTTTAAATTATTTATTATAGTCCCATTTAGTGTAATAAAGTATTTTAAAAGCTCTCTAAACTCTA
>JAGFPH010015005.1:0-10882 GCA_018207615.1 Philaenus spumarius | reverse complement strand
TAAAAATGTAGAAATATAAAATATAAGTAGATTACTTACTTTACATAAATTTTTGGCTGACGCGTTTTGGAACTAGTTCCATCTTTAGAACATCGCTCTATTGAGGTCGTTAATACATTGAAATAAATAAATAAAAGTACAACACAACACATATACACACGTACAATATCACAAATAATACAACCGCGTGTGCACACTCTCGAATAGGCCTACTTTTAACTGCTCAGGATACGCAGGATCTCTGACTTGTAGTGTACCGCTTACTGTTTACATTTCATATCAATATTCTATACAACGTGAAGTCTTTGGAGATTTTACTTAAAGTTCAATTGATTATTTAACATATGTTCTGGACTTTTTAACTGCGCTTTATATATTTCGTATTCCTCAAGCTCGTCCATTTTTTTGCTTTTTTTGCATATATGTAATGACTGGAAGTTCGTTGCAAAGTTAGAATATGAATGGTTTTCTTCCATAATGTGGCGTGCATAATTACTGTTATTTGGAAGATGTTCTTTATACCGTTTTTTAAATGCCTCCCTGTCTGACCTATAACAAATCATCTAACAAATTACCCAAGTATATATATTGAAATTTAAAAAAATGTGTCTCAAAGAAATAGAAAACTGGTTATTTGGGGTTTTTAGGAGGAACTGATTCATATAAAATATGAAAATTCAACATGGCGGATTCAAAATGGCTGCCATTTTCTTTAAAAACTCAACTTTTTTATATTCAAAATAATACAATTTCGTTAATACTATCGTAATAGCCTATACGCAGTCTCGATTAACTTGTCTTTGAAAACAATTCATTTTCTCTCAAGATAATCATCCAATTTGTATGAAATTAAAAATATCCTTATATATAATTCTGTAAGCGAAATTTTAGATTGAAAATTGTGGAAATTTGGTAAATCGGAGGATGATGGGAGAGGTATCAAATTAAAGGTATCGATTCAAAGAACGAGGGAAAAATATAAGTTTTTTCTAAAATTAAAAACTAAGGGGTTTTTGGGGTCCTTGAAAAATGAAAAATCTCCATAAGAATACATGAGAATTTTAAAAACATCTGCTTTGTTTACATTAAAACATTTGGTATTAAATAAATAAATTTAAAACATAAAACAGCTGTTCTGTAGTTTACATTAAAACATTTATTTGATCTATACTAATATTATAAAGAGGTAAAGTTTGTTTTTTTTGTTTGTTTGTATGTTTGGGGTAATCTCTGGCACTACAGAACCGATTGAAAAAATAGTTTTACTAATAAAAAGCTACACTATCCCTGAGTAACATAGGCTATAATTAATTTCGATAAAAACCTTTTTTTATTTCAATATTTGTAAATTAGTCGGAAAAAATTCTTAAGTTAGGCCTACAATGATAAACCAACATATGTATTTACATTTATTACCATAGCAACCAATTGAATAAAATAACAGATACCGTAATATAGCTGGTTGCTACGATATTTCCATTAACAGCTGATTTCAAAGTTTGAAGCAATTATTTTTGTATTTCTAGCTTTTAGATTTATTTGGGTTTTAAAGTGTAGACCTGAGCCTTGGTGGTTCTTTTAACCATTATTATAACTGATGTTATAAAATATACGAAACAATTTGATTTGAACATTTAACATTATTTACCATCTTTGTTTTGAGGTTATTATTAATGCTACACCTTTATTATAAATAAAATATCACATGTTTTTGGAAGGTTCCATTGGGGGTTGGCGTGCGGAGCACGCAGGGGTCTCCCCTAGTACATAAAATATATGTGTATAAATATAATATACAAAAATTATACATCTGCGATAATTTTAAACTAAATAGGCCAGCAAATTTATGAACGCATAGTTATCAATGAATATGTTTTAATATGATCATTTCCGTCCATACACATAGCAGATCTAAGTTGGAAATTTTGTAATATATCGAATTAAAACTTTGTAGAGCAAGTGAAAAGTTTATTTTTAACTTATATACCTCGACTCAAGTTGGTATCTTAAAAATTTGATGAGCTAGACTTATTAACGAGCCTCGCGATTTGTTGCTTACCGAACGCTGTAGCCCTTTCAATCTATTCCAGTTTCGTAAATTTTTGGAATATCAACATCAAATTTGTTATACAAGTTGAATACATAGGTATAAATATTCTTAGTAAGTATGAACGATTTTTCATGTTATTTTTAAAAACGAGGCGCTTGAAAATAGTCTTCTGTTTTAACTATCTCGTTTCAACTTTAACACCTTTGGATTCAACGACTCCATTTTCGACATTTTTGAACATATCGATTTAAAAATTGGTACAGAAGTTACAAACATAATTGCTTATTGATATACTTATTTTAAAAACTATATTTAAAAAATTGACTAATCTGCAGCCGATTAACTCAAGCGTTTTGATGAAAAATCTAAAAAGGTCTAAAATTATACTTTTTCAAGTTACTTGTGCTTTTAAAAGTAAATGATAAAAAAGGTGCATATTCCTTGATCTTGTTTGCATCTATATGTTTAACTTGTAAAATAACTTTTAGGTTGATATTTTGAAAATTTTATTAACTGGAGCAGTTTAATATGAGTTCGGGGGTCCGGTACTCCTAAAATCGAGAAACCCGTTGATAAGTCAAGTGGCTCTAGATCGGCTCATTTACAAGATAACAAGCTGAGACTCAGCATAAATGTTTAAAATATATATTTTAACTCCTATGTCAAGTTTCAATTCGATATATTAAAATTCAGTCAATTTAGAATGACCCAACGCTTCATGAATGAGATTTCCCCTTTTAGTGATTTCCCCTGCTGCAAAATACATTCCTGCATTATCGAATTTTTTCCAGACAAACCATTGCTCGGACGAAAGAAATACCTATGTCCTTTTTTATTGAAAAATACTTCCCCTACACGGTGGTGCATTTTATTTTTATTTATCTTCATTCCTGCTCGAAATATTAAGGAATATTGGGGGGTCGTTTCTGTTATATCCCCGCATTTACAAACTATTTTCTATAGAATGAGGATTAATCGGGTAGAACTACAAATAATAATTTTTAAAAATACCTAAAAGGTTCTAACCTAACCTATTTAGTCAGAGTATGTTTACCTGTATTCAACATTTAACAGTAAAATGTAAAACAACGTCGTTGTCTGCAAAAATATCTGGCTTGGGTCGAATAGTAAAGTTACGCGTTTGCAATAAACCTTATCTAATATCAACAAAAACTGGAAACTTCCTTCCTTATATGTTATGGAGTCTCCTCATTCTATAGAAAATAGTTTGTAAATGCGGGGTTATAACAGAAAAGGCCCATATTGGTAAGGACTTTGGGAAATCGATAGACTGATAACCTTTTTTATATTAATCTACATATTTTAAGGTACTTGTTAAAAAATCAGCCGTATTGCAAATTACCGGTAGTTGTAACCTACACCGACTGGGCTATTAATTAAATCAGTGGGCTATTAATTAAATCAAAAATGAATTCTAAAGTGTAAGAAGTGTTAACGCTTTATTTTAGCTAACTTTACACTCAATTTAGTTAAAAAAACTATAATGCATCCAATATTATTTACAATATTTTAGTTTTTTGTATAAAATTTATAAATATTGAAAAAATGTCCGGGCTACGTTATTATAAAAACTAAACAATCCATTTGAGCTGAAACTGAAGGTGTTGCACTTAAAAATGCAGATGCAGAGTGTAGTTAAGGACGGCCATTACATCAACAATTGCATACTAGAACCATTCAATATAACTAGGAACTTCATTGGTTAGGGCATAGCCAGAGAAACAATTTCAAACCGCTCACGTAAAAATGTAAAGCCAAAAAGTAAACTTACAAAAGATATTACAAAGATATAAAAGTTTTTCAATTCCAACTGAAACCTCTTTGATTAGACTAAACAGTTTCAAAGTTCAAGTGCTTTCCTCCACTTCACTGTATGAAATGAATTTGAACTGTAGTTTTTACATTCTAAAGTCTCCCATTTAATTAGTAAAACAAACGACATTAGATAACTTATTTTATGCTAGGGGAGATAGTTGCGAGCTTCACAGTCGAACTCATTTCTATAAATGAATACTGTTGATTGCCTTTATCAGCGAATGTCTGTAGGAAATACGATCTGTTGCAGTGACTGTAATGGTGGGAACTAAGGTCGGGAGTGGTCAATGTGCACTGATCATAGTTCAAAGGTCGCATTTTGATAGGTCATTAAAACTCTTACTACCTGGCCCGACCCGGCTTTGCCCGGATAAACAAATCAAAGTTAAATGTATATTAACAAAAAATATATTATATAAATAAATTTATTACACTATGTATTTCTTATAGGGAAAAATTTGAGTAACTTTGACCTCCCCAAACCTCCCCTAAAATTTTGATTTGAAAAAAAAAAATTATTTCTTAGCGAGCACCTAGGGCCCTAGAGGAAGCTACATAATAAATTTCATTCCAATCCGTTCGGTGTTTCTTTTTAGTAACTTTGACCCCCAAACCCCCTTAAAATTTCGAATTTTTTAAAACCCTTTCTTAGTGAGCACCTATGGCCCTAGGGGAAGCTACATACCAAATTTCATTCCAATCCGTTCAATGGTTTTAGAGAAATCGTGATTTTGTAACTTTTACCCTCCCAAACACCCTAAAATTTCGAATTTTTTAAAACCCTTTCTTAGCGAACATCTATGGCCCTAGAGGAAGCTACATACCAAATTTAATTCCAATCCGTTCTTTAGATTTTGATAAATCGTGATTTAGTAACTTTGACCCCCCTTAAAATTTAGATTTTTCCGAAACCCTTTCTTAGCGAGCATCTATGGCCCTAGAGGAAGCTACATACCAAATTTCATTCCAATCCGTTCGGTAGATTTTGATAAATCGTGATTTAGTAACTTTGACCCCCCCTAAAATTTCGATTTTTCGGAAACCCTTTCTTAGCGCTCGTCTAGAGCCTATAAAGAGTATTAGTGCCAAATTTCATGTTTGTAGGCCTCGTGGTTTTGGAGAAACTGTGATGAGTCAACGAGTCAATGGTATTTGGCTTTTATAAGTATAGATACTCGTATATATTTGTATTCGCAATTTAACTGTCGCATATTAAGTCCGATTTGGTCTTCTAAAGCGATCGCCCACTAGGTCGGTAGAGAGGCGCGGTCAAAAACTACGCCGCTCAAACAAAATTTATTTACGACGAAATAATAATTTTGTATAGAATCATATTACTTAAAAACTATACGAGCTAGAACAACCCAATATGGTTTATTATGTAGAGCAAACATTTGGCAATAACTTGTTAATTAAAATTTTTGAATTGAAATTTAGAAGAGTAATTTTTCCAAGAAAAAGGAAAATTTATTTAAATTCTAACAAAAAAGCTTAGTCCATTAGAGGAGGTAGTGCAGCGAATAAATGGAACTGTTGGTGGTCGGTACGGCGCCGCGCCTCTCTACCAACCTAGTGGACGAGGCCTAGGTCGGAATTTGTTGGGTTTGGATAGCTTCGACTGTACTCGTTAACATTCGTACCTATCCAACACTCATTTCGGCAGCTGATCTACAACCACAACAAATTCTTTCTGCACGTGTCGCAAATCAATGGTAAGTCTATTTTGTAGATTCATTACGCACTCTACCACCTTCCCTCTTCATAAGAGTTTTATTTTACCACAAGACAAATCATAACGAAATTTTCAAATTGTGTTCGTTAAAACTAAATTAGTTATTTGTGTATCTAGGGTGCATAATTGAGTTTGTCGGACTAGATAAACAGGCAGCAAAGTTTATCGAGTGTGACAAATTAAACTTTGCACCCGTGATACACGCAACGTTTTTCCTACAGCTACATTTTAAATTAGTGTTTTAGTTTTAAAAAGATTTGTTTTACAGAGGTTAGTTCCATAAACATCTACATTTTCAAACCATAGACTACATCAGCTTTGCGTACTGTAAACAGCTGCAGTGCGCAAAGTAAAGAGGTATAATTACTTAACGTTGAACACATGTAGTTTAGTTTGCGCAATGATGTGGGTGTGGAAAACGCACTTAATTAAACAGCTGTAGGAAATATGTATATTTATAAACTCAAATCAAGCAATAGCGAAGCATTAGCCGGTTATACTAGTACTGAATAACAATTAAAAATTAAACTATACAATTCTGTATAATTATTTAAAAAACTGCCAATGTGTGAATCAATATAAAACATACCGGTTATTTTCAGTTAGATGTGACATTTTAAATAACACATTTTATGTGAAGTTGGCTTGTGATTTACAGTTGAAAGGCCCCTATAAATAGTAAACATAGACAAAACTAAATGGATTTTTTTGCTATTAAACGTGAACGTTTTTTAACTACAACCCTTTATGAACGACCGTAAAAGGGCTATTTCACAGTGGCTATAAATGTGTTATGTGGTCGCGATACTGGCTCAGTGGGAATTTATAGTTGGCATATTTACATAAATTGCTGATCATTATTTCTTCACCCGAGCAACAGTTCTTGTCTTTCTTTTGCAATGCTTCGTGATTTATAACTTTACTGTATACCTACGTTTTTGTATTGGGCTAAGTAAGGATATTAGGTCGACAGATAATACATAGATTTATTATGTATGTCTATAAATTAGTCAACACACAAACTGACATTTATTTATTTATAAACGGAAATTATTTAAAATATATATTTTAATCTTTTTAGTTTATCATTTAAAGTGTTTTAATTTTACATGTCTTTTATCATAAAACCATGTATAAACAAGATGTGCGATTCGTACGATCCGTACCATTATAGCATCTAGACTTTATACAGACCAATGGCTGAACCAATTTGTATAATAATAATAAGTTTTAGTACAATTTTCTGCCAATCCTAACGTAACACTTTCACTTAAGTTTGTCGACGCGTTTCGGAGTTCCTCCATTATCGAGACCTATTTCAGTACTGGATTCATCCGTTATGGAATCGTCTAGATATAGTTAGCCACGCCTCTCCTCCTACTACCGGTGCTGCTTCTTATGTAATCTGTTATATAATCTGTTATGTAATCTGTTATGTAATATGTTATGCAACACGTTATGAAACACGATATGTAACACGTTATGTAATAAATCTACTCTTTTTTTTTATTTTCAACAATTTTAGTGTTTGGAAAGTTATTTCTGATTGACTGTTAATTTGTTCATTAATAATATTTTCTCCGTTCATTTTTAGTTTGAAAATTTCCATGTTTTACATTAGGCCTATATTTAACCGTCTTCCTTTGTTACTTTGGTGTAAGAGCTTCATTGATTCTTTCATTTCATATGGCATATGACCCTCATTTAATAAGTGTGTTGCGTAATTTGAATCTCTTTTTTCATATTTATAAGATCTAATATGTTCCTTAAATCTTGTTTTTAGTTTTCGTCCTGTTTGGCCTATATATGTTGCGTTACATTTGCACTTTATTTCATATACTCCATTTTTGTCGTATGCTTCCCTTTCTTCTATAGACTTGCTTAATCTTTTCTTTATGGTGTTGTTCATATTAAAAGCAGTTTTAACATTGAATTTCCCAAAAAAATTTTCATTTTATATGTTTCTTTTTCAGTGAAGGTAAATCCCGCCCAGATATTTTGTTGTTTCTTTGTGACTTTGGTCTTATTATTTAAATTTTGTTTTATTTTACGAATTAATTTTCTTATTGTTCTCTTTTTGTATCCATTATTTTCAGCTATCTTAAATATTGTGTTTAGTTCTTCTTTGTGCGCTTTCCTTTTTAACGGTAAAATATATCTATATATTTAAAGCCGTAAGGAAAAAAAACATTTGGACAGTTCGTCTGAGACTTCTACTGGGCCGATTTACATGCGGGTTTTACCAAACCAAAAGTTTTCATTCCTATATTAGCAGGTTTTATTTGTATTTTGAAAATATTTACGTTAAATGGGTCAAAAATGAAAAATAAACTTCTCTTATGGAGATTTAACATGGGAGAAAAAGTTAACTTTTTCAATCCTTTGGACAGTTCGTCTGAGACTTCCACTAGACCGATTTGCATTCAGTTTATACCAAATAAAAGCAACACTTTTCTATATTAACAGGTTTTATTTACTTTTGCGTCATCTTAATTTCTTAAATTAAAAAAATCTACATTTCCAAACCTTTGCAATGATTTTATTTTACCGTTCTTCAATCAGCTGATTGTAAAGAAACAAGGTATTTTGTGTAACAACAGAAGAAGAGCAAACTTTCATATAATATAAAAGCTGATTTCACCCATCATCTGTACAAAACCTAGCGTAGATTGTACTTTGGGGTTATGTTGACAATTACAATTCATCAATAATGTAATTCTTCTGAAGTTATTTTTTTTTTAAATATACGTTATAAGATTTGCTTTGAGGTTATAAAGTGAATATAAAAACACCCTTTTATCAACAATTAATTTATTAATTTATACAAATTTAAAGAAGAAACCCATTCATTTAACTTCGGAAACATACGTACATCTTCGTATAACATATAAATATATTCAAATATTAATTTATTTACTAGGCCTATAATATTAATAACTTCTAAATCATTTGATAATCAATATAAAATAAAAACCAATTAAAATATAACATTTGAATCTTTATCTTGATATATAATTAAGGCTTACATAAATACAATATTTTACAAATAGGCCTACAGGATACCACTAAAAACTCACTATAACAAAGTTCTTGATAGATATTTAGGGCCTACATAAATACAACATTTTACAAATAGGCCTACAGTTTTAAATAGGCCTATAGGATACCTTTAAAAATTCACTATAACAAACAAAGTTCTTGATGTAGCCCTATATAATTAAGGCCTACATAAATACAACATTTTACAAATAGGCCTACATTTTTAAATTGGCCTACATGATACCTTTAAAAACTCAATATAACAAACAAAGTTTTTGATTTATAATTAAGGCCTACATAAATTCAACATTTTACAAATAGGCCTACAGCTTTAAATAGGCCTATAGGATTCCTTCAAAAACTCAATATAACAAACTTCTTGATGTATATAATTAAGGCCTACATAAATACAACATTTTTAAAAATAGGCCTACAGTTTTAAATTGGCCTACAGGATACCTTTAAAAACTCAATATAACAAACAAAGTTCTTGATATATAATTAAGGCCTACATAAATACAACATTTTACAAATAGGCCTACAGTTTTAAATAGGCCTATAGGATTCCTTCAAAAACTCAATATAACAAAGTTCTTGATATTTATAGTTAAGGCCTACATAAATACAATATTTTACAAATAGGCCTACAGTTTTAAATAGGCCTATAGGATAGGTACATTTATAAACTCAATATAACAAAGTTCTTGATATATGTTATTAAGGCCTACATAAATACTTTTTACAAATAGGCCTACAATTTTAAATAGGCCTACAGAATACCTTTAAAAACTCACTATAACAAAGTTATAGTTTGTCTCATGTATATAAAATTGATCTGCCATGCCGTGATTTTTCACGGGATCTTACTACAAGTCATCTTAATTTCTTAAATAAAAAAAAATCTACATTTCCAAACCTTTTGCAATGATTTTATTTTACAGTTCTTTAATTAGCTGATTGTAAAGGAACAAGGTATTTTGTTTAGACAGAAATATATTTGTTATTAGCAACAGAAAAAGAACAAACGCTCAAGAAGCATTTGGTTTATCATTTTTTGGTGTACCTAAAAATGTATACAATTATTATGTATTATCCAATAAAATTCAAAAAATAATTAAATTTTATATTATTTAAACTATACAGTTTTATAGTAGGTGAATTAAAAAATAAATAAGTTTTGATTGTTAAATTGTTTCGTACTATACCTAAAGTAACTTAATTATGTAAAACAGCTGATCAAATTATTTAAACGATACAGTTTTAGGCAAGGCGCATATTGAGACGCGCTGCGTAGCATAGCGATGCCATTATGCGCTAATCAATTCATTTACGTATGTTACAAAAAGTCGTGCTTTGTCTGTCGCGTGACACGCGTCAATCGCGTCTCAATATGCGCCTTGCCTTATAGTTGGTGATAAATAATCGAAATAAATAGATTTATTCCACTCAGCAATTACAGTCAATTTGTTCGAATGTCACGTAAGTAAACATTTTTTATCTTTCAGCAATTTCAGAAATTGTAACGCTGAGTTCATCACAATTTAAGTGTTTAACTTGCTTGGAATTCAAGTGTTTTAGTAAAATATTCAAGAAGTAGTAGTGTAAGTAGTTTTAGAAATAATTCATTGATTTGTTTCATTTAAAAAAATGACATCTACTATTGAGAAAAAGATTGTGCCCATTGTAGGCGATGGGAATTGGCTGTTCCATGCAGTATCATATTTACTATTTGGAAATCAAAACCATCATAAAATTATAAGAAGCAAAGTTGTATGCTACATATTGCAACACTGGGAACAATACACACATTTTATTGTTGGTTATATTTCTTATAGAGTACTAATAACATGTCAAAATCATTACCATAATATAATGTCCCTAGATGGTGAATATGGCGGTCATGCAGAACTGCATGCCATTAGCTCAATTTACCATCAAAACACATAATTTAGAGTGCACGCTAATGACCAAATTAATGTTTATGGTTCAGGCATGAACATTCATAATTTAATATTCACGGGGAATGTCGACCATGGACATTACAATGTCTTGGAATTTGTAACAAAAACTAGAAATAGTGTCGAAAAAACATACGAGAATCTACCTTATCAGAAGAACCTCATAACCATCTAAATATTTCAGTTAAACAGAAAAATTGTATGATACCCAACAAAAATAAAAAAAAACTGAACAAACAGAAAGCAACAATAATAAGCGGAAAAGAA
>JAGFPH010015003.1:7670-18373 GCA_018207615.1 Philaenus spumarius | reverse complement strand
TATTCTCTTTTTATTGCAAATAAACAAAACTAAAATGGGCCCCGGTATATCTTCAGAAATATGTAGTATAAGAGTTTTAGTCCAGACAAAAAAAAAAAGGAAATGTATAAGTATACCGATGAAATACAAAAAAAAAACTTATAACATTTTGATAATAATGATAATATTCCCTTTCATGTAAAATAAACACACTAAAATTAGCCAGGTAGATCTCCAGAAATATTAATTTATCAATAGGGTTTTAACCTAAAACCAACAAAAGTGCCCTTACAAATGCACTGATGAAATAAAAATTACATTTAATATTTGTTTTTGATATTTATGACAACATTTTCTTTCATTAAAAAAAAAATCACACGAAAATCGACCAGGTAGATCTCCAGAAATATTTATCAATAGGGTTTTAACGTAAAGAAAATTAAGTGGCCTTATAAATATACCGATGAAATAAAAATCTACATTTCTTATTTTTTTTTATTATAATGACAACATTTTCTTTCGATTAATTCTAACCGCACCAACCAGGTAGATTTCCAGAAATAGGTAGGTTTTAATACAGAACCAAAAAATCCATAAGCGCCCTTATACTTTATAAGTGTACGAATTACCAATAAATTTGTGTGCATGAAATACAAATTACTTTTCATAAATGTTTGTTAACAAAGACAATATTCTCTTTCATATGAAAAAAAGCAAACAACTCGGAACGGTAGATCTCCAGATATAGGTAGGTCAATAGTGTAGAGTTTTGCGAATAGAGTAATTCATTTCGAGGGACCAGACAGTATAATAATTGCCACTAAGCTCATTAGTTAGTATTGAGTAAAATAATAAATAATCTATGTTTAAATGTTCTGTGGTACAGTACCTTTGACAGTGTCCTGAGAGTAGATCACAAGATGATATTATTTGTCTGTTCACGCACTATTCTACACACTTGGTCAAAATAATAATTAGTTCAAACAGTTTAAGATGCTAGCATATAATTATTTCGTTATGATATAATAATAATATATCATGTCTTACGGTTTTAGCGTTGGTAGTAATGTCCGATATTAATAAAACTGAAAATATTCGTAGAGTTGCGGCCACAAGAGCAAAATAAGCGATGTACGCGGTTCTTGACAAAACGCGTGTTGCTAACTCACTGTCTATTACAGGTCTGATCTCTGCTACAAAACCCCCGTTGCTGCCTGTACATCGCTCGTTGATAAGCATGCTTTGGACAGAGCAAACATAACCGTTTCTTTATTGATTCAAGACTGAACAGTAGGACTATCATGAGGGTTTTAACCGGAAAAAAAACTATAAAAAATACCCTATGATGGAAAAACATCTATTGTTACAATAAAATAGCTAATTTGCATCATAAACTTAACACAATTTTACGCTAGACATATATTGAACGAAAACATATTTCTTGAAAGCACTTACATTTAATATTATAGCAAAAAGTTTGCAAATTTAGAGTTGTTTTTCACAACAGTTTTTTTTTTAGCTTAGGTAAAAACAAACGCAAACAATAATCAACGAAATAGGCTTACTGAATTATAATTCAAATCTCTGGTGTTACATATTATATTGTTTCTATTAGCTGGCAAAATCAAAATCTGTTTGAAATGTTGATTATTAGGATGAGCTTCCCTTATGGTAAGACACAAGGTCAGGAATGAGCATTGATCATGGTCCCCAGAACAATTTTTGGGATGTCATTAAAAATCTTATATATTATATAAATGTATACATATATGTATATATGTGTTCGCACTCTAGCAGCCGCATTTTTAATCCGATTTGGACCAAATTTGGTGCACATGTTCGTTAGCCAAAAAAATCCAACAACCAGAAGCACGTTTTTTGACCGGAAGTAATTTTTTTAGATTTTTCCTAATGGAATAAACGTTTTTTAGAGTTTTTTTCTACAAATAATATAAATTTAAGATGTTATTCTGCACGTTTTGTTTTTTTACGCGACCTTATACCTCGCTCGGTTCCCTCAAAATCTATCAAGTACCCCCAATATGCGGAATGGCGTGCGAAGCACGCAATGCATTGTGTATTGAAGATACTCCCCATACGGGGGTTGGCGTGCGAAACACGCAATGCATTGTGTATTGAAGACACTCCCGATATGCGGAATAGCGTGCGAAGCACGCAATGCTTTGTGTGTTAAAAATACTCCCAATATGCGGAATGGCGTGCGAAGCACGCACTGTTTTGTGTGTGGAAGATATTCCCAATATGCGGAATGGCGTGCAAAGCATTTTGCAGCTATTCAGCACCGTCGTGAATAAACCAATTTCCCAAATTGTTGGTTGAAACCCTAAAACATAGGAATATAAACTTAATTTTGGAAATTTGCTCAACTCACGTCAGCGCTTCAGCTGCGTGGTCGAATTCTTGATTATTTAAATATGATTAGTGAAATTACAACGAACGAAGTAATTCCAATTATTGGTGACTCTGTGTGTGTATTTCGATATCACAATGGTATAAAAGTTATAAGAATAAAGTATACATTGAGAAAAGGTTGCCTTAGAATTACCCTTATGGTAATTTCTCAATAGCAGATCGCAATTAATAAGTACTTTTTTAAATTCCAAATCTCAGCTGCGGGGCTAAAAGAAATGTAATTTAAAAATAAGGTCTTCTGACCTAGGCTGTATCAGTTAGCAATATATTTTGTAAAAGCATCCCTCTCAGGTTTCTACCTTCACTAACTGGGAGGGGGATGAAAGTTTAATCAAAGTGTCGTATTTCATTACCCAGCTCACTTTCAGGTTTACAGGAAATATTTCCCTTCTTTTAAATAGTCTTGTGTTATCTTCTCTCGCGAAATATCAATGAAACTATCAAGAAAGCAATATTTGGTAAATTGAGATAAGCGATGTGATAAGAAAGTACCAGTAATCATATTAACGTTCTATGAAATTTAACCAAATATAACCAAATTATTTTGGGACTTTTAAATAGGTACCCTTACGTTGTTTTTACGATTGTTTGAAATTTTGGCCCGCTCCCCAAATTGGGAAATATTGGGAGGTACTCCAAATTTCCAATGGGCATTCATTCTAGGTTCTTAAGAAAGTTAGGCGTTTGGAATAATCTATACAGGGTGGAACGAAGTTAGTGTTCAAAACTACGGGAAATGGTTCTATGGGTCAAAATAAATAGAAAATCAAGAATAACATTTTTTCGAAAAACGCTTCATTTTCCAAATATTCGCCATTTTGTTTCTTTACTAAATAATTAATATCCAGAGAACTGTTACACCGATTGAGTTCAAACCTTTCATGAGGTTTAACCTAACAATGATCTAGGCTATCTTAAGAAAAATAAGCGATTATATCTAATCATTCATTTAAAAATGGTAAGCTCACAAAATGGCCGCAAAATTCAAATTTTAAAATAAATTTTCCAAGTTTTTGTACTTTAACCATGTTTTCATACTTTTATTCTAAACCAATTCAAAAGTGTTCCGTAGCTTTTTTGTAGATAAAGGTTTAAAGAATTCATATATGCCAGTAAAAAAATGATTTAAATAAAATTAACAAAGTTATTAGCTCAAGAAACAATCATGTTCAGTAACGAAAAGAAAAAGTTCAACTTTAGGCGTGCATAAAAAGTAGTAAAACATTTGTGTAATTTTTTTCATAAATGTAAAAAAGTTTCGTAATTTAGTTCTAAATAGAACTGTATAAAAATATTTAATTTCAAATTTCTTATTTTGAAAACACCAGTTTTTATGTTCCTACTACAAGACTACTAACACAACTAGGCCTATTTTTAATAGTAATTTAGGATACTATATCCTTTGCAAAAAATGACATTATTATAAGGTGTAGAGAATAAATCAAAGAATTGAACAGTATACTTGTAAATTATTATTTCATAAAAGTATTTGACTTGGCTTTACTTAAATTACAAAAAGAGATGAAACAAATGAAACCTCGCGACGATAAAGGACGTACAAAAAATTACCGTTGACAGCGTGGGAAGTGTTGGTACATGGGTTGAGATCACTAACACGACGCTTTAACATCGTTTGTTTTCATTATTTCTAATATTGGAATATGACATGGAACTCTAAATACATTGTTAAGTTTTAGTTATTTAAGTATTTGAATATTTAATTGTATGTTTTCCCTCAATAACGCGATATTTTTAGCTACCTTACGCATTATTAACCTAAACAAAACACAATGCTCCCTAAAAGAAAATCTTTAGTATTTAAAGCTCAAGAAAAGAAAACATCTGGTGTGCACATCACACAACTTTCCTTACCAAAATAGATGCTGTATCAATTATC
The DNA here is from genome assembly GCA_018207615.1 of Philaenus spumarius. Classification (NCBI taxonomy): domain Eukaryota; kingdom Metazoa; phylum Arthropoda; class Insecta; order Hemiptera; family Aphrophoridae; genus Philaenus; species Philaenus spumarius. The sequence goes on along the minus strand of JAGFPH010015003.1, from coordinate 14,064 downwards.
AAATTTCTCGAGCGAGAGATTGATGATACCATTTTCGAGTTAATAGGAGTATCCGTTTCGAAGAAAGCGGTACTAACTTCAAAACGGTTAATCCCACGGACCTGATTTTGGTCTCAATCGATTTCTAACCTCACAAAATGTCAAATTTGATACCAAATACGGCTAGTTTAAAAAAAGACATTTTTACCCCCAAAAACGCCCTTTTTGGGGGCAATTTTTGAAAAAATGGAAAAAGTTGAGTGGGGTATCGTTTTTGACATTATTTTGGACGCTGAATCGAATGAGGCCATTTTCAAGTCGATAGGAGCAGCCATTTCAGAGATAAAAACAAAAATAACTTGGTTTTTGTAATAACTTTTTTCAACGAATTTTTAACGGTCTTTCGCGTACATAGGGTGTTAAGGGGGTCGGAGTAGAGTATGTTAGCAAAGTTTAATCAAAATCGTTAGAGGGAATTTGGAGTAAATACCAAAAATGTGCTAAAAACTGCTCCCACGGTAAGACACCACCTCCGATTTGCTTCAAATTTACATGGGTTTAATTGTTTACATGTTTGAAGATATCCTGTAAATTTCAGTTCGATCCGTCCAGCCGTTTGCCCTGTGCACTCCGGACACACACACACACAGACACACAAACACACAGACACACAGACACACAGACAGACCAATTGCCAAAAATGCATTTTTTGGACTCAGGGGGCCTTGAAACGTAAAGATATTATGAAAACTCGACATCGAATTTTTGGGTCGATCGCAATACTTACCTTACCTAGTATAGGGTAAGGAAAGTAAAAAACGAGAACTACAAATCCCGGATAGCGGGAATTGCAAAATAATGTTTAATGGCTAAACCTTCTGCGTACTTTACTAGTTTCTCGTACTACTGGTACTACGCGATTTCTCTAAAACTACTGAACGGATTGGAATGAAATTTAGTATGTAGCTTCCTCTAGGGCCGTAGGTGCTGATAAGAAACGGATTTAAATAATTCTTAATTTTAGAGGGGGTTTGGGGGATCAAATTTACTAAATCACGATTTCTCCAAAACCACCGAATGGATTGGAGTGAAATTTGGTATGTAGCTTTCCCTAGGGCCATAGGTGCTGGTTAAGAAAGGTTTTCAAAAAATTCTAAATTTTAGGGGAGATTTAGGGGGGTCAAAGCTACTACAAAAACCCACCGAACGGATTGGAATGAAATTTGGTTTGTAGTTTCTTCTAGGGCCCTAGGTGCTAGCTAAGAAAGTGTTAAAAAAATCCGAAATTCGAGGCTGGATGGGGGTTTCAAAGTTACAAAAAATTTCCATAAGAAATACATAGTGTAAAATATTTATTGATATAATATATTTTTTGTTAATATAGAGTTAACTTTTACTTGTCTATCCGTGCAAAGCCAGATCGGGCCAGCTAGTAAATATATATTTAAAGAAAGATACAAATATTATCTTTTAATTGCATTTTATTTCATATTGGTAGATCAAATGATTTAGAACTTATTAATATTCAGGCATTATTATTGATTGAAGTTGTAAACATAACCCCAAAGTATATTCTACGCTAGGTTTTGTTTGCGTATTACAGATGATGGGTGAAATCAGCTGTTATATTATTAAGTTAAACGAATGGGTATTTCTTCTTTAAATTTGTATAAACGAATATTTTGACGATACAAGGTTGTATTTATATACAGTTTATAACGTCGAAGCAAATATTATAACGTACAATTATAACATGGATTAGTTCTATAACTCAAAACTTTACAAGAAATTATAACAATTGAAGTTGTAAACATAACCTCAAACTATAATTTACACTGGGTTTACAGATGATAGGTAAAATCTGCTGTTATATTATTAAGTTAAAGGAATAGGTATTTATTCTTTAAATTTGTATAAACGAATATTTTGATGATACAATGTTGTATTTATATACAGTTTATAACCTCAAAGCAAATATTATAACGTATAGTTATAACATGGATTAGGTCTATAACTCAAAACTTCACAAGAAATTATAACGATTGAAGTTGTAAACATAACCTCAAACTATAATGTACACTGGGTTTACATATGATGGGTAAAATCAGCTGTCATATTAAATGTTACTCCACGTACGTACACTCGCTTTTATAGGAGTTGATTTGTATTCTGTTATCAATATTTAATAACTGACAGAATGATTAACAATAGTAAACTCTATTAAATAAATAAAAATAAAAACACAGTATCCGTTACAAATTGCAACAAGAGTAAAGCTTTGTAAAATAAACTTGTTTACTGCGGGCATAAATCCGCAGGTGTTGCAGCCAGCAGATGCGTTTGTCATGGACATATTAAAGCAATGAATTCTAGTCCAGGCCACCAGTGGTTTGCAATTTGATTTTATATTCCATTTAAAAAGCGCAGATCTATCAGAAACATTTTGACGGCACATGTCTACAATTATCTTTTGAGTAGACCATAAAACGTGTATTATCTGTGCTCCACCGAGTAACATAAAACAGTGTTTCTTAATATAAAATTAACATTCAACACAGGATTTTAATAAACGGTACCAGGAACTGGCACATACTTTCTCACAAACATATTGAAATTATTAAACAGATTCACGGTGACTTGTATGGTGGGGTAGGAGAGGTGATTTTGTATTAAAGTTGTTTTCCGATAAAAATCCATAAAATAACGGAAAAACCAACTTTTCTCAAAAACGGCTCGAATGATTTTGATTAAAATTTTACAGTTTATAGTACTTTAGGTCCCTAATAAACCATAAAATTTTAATCAAAATCGTTAGAGCCGTTTTTGAGAAAAGTTGATTTTCCGTTATTTTAAAGGTTTTTATGGGAAAATTACCCTTAAAAATAAAAAATTCACAAAAATGAAAAAAACTCATGGAGATACCGTGGATTAGTACCTCTATACCAAATTTCATCAAAATCAGACTACTGGTTTAGGCTCTAGGTCTGATAACATCCACACAGACACACAGACACACATACAGACACACACACAGACATCACTCCGAAAACCACTTTTTTAGGTTCAGGGAGGCCCAAAACGGATATTTCCACCAAAAACTCAAACTCGAAAATTTTGACGAATACAATACTTTCTCCATATACTATAGTATAGGAGGAGAAAGTAAAAATGGTGAAAAAAAACAGACGGCGAAAGAATAAAAATACAATGTTGGGCAATCAACTGCTAGCAGCAATAAAACTAGTGGTTTAAAAATCGTGTTTCTTAACCATGCAGTGTGACAATTGTGTAAATTGCAAAGCTGTTTTGTAATTTGGTTCTGCTGTGACTCTGTTGAGTGTGGGAAAAATCCGAATGAAATTTCGAGTGCGCAAATGCCAAACGTACATAATGACTTTTTACGTGGGCGCGTCTTCTGATCCGAGGCCGACGGCCGGGTTTGTACTCTGCGAGCGAAGCGAAGCTCATAACCCGATTCCTCAAGGTTGAGGCGCAAACTCGCAAAGAGAGTGGAACGAAGCAGCGCGTTAGAGAGGCTTAAGTGAAAATATAGTCTACTGATATATTTCGTACACGTAGGCAGCTATTCAGCGCCTTCGTGAGTAGGCCAATTTCCCAAATTGTTGGTTCTAACCCTGAACCATTTCAATTTAATTTTTATAAATTCGCTAAACTTGCGTCAGCGGTTCAGTCGCGTGTCGAATTATTTTGTATAGGTACGATTACGTAAAAGTTACAAAAATTATTTACCAGCATATTTTAGAAAACCCGTATATTAAGTGTTTATCAAGGCTTTAAGAGAAAACAAAAGCTAGCTTTATAGCTTAAGCGGTTCATGAGAAAAATGTTCCTAAATTTGTGATGCAGAAAATGAAAAAGGAGTGTAGGGAGTGTAAAATGTTCAGTACAGACAGTAAGAAATATCGAATTTTGGTTTTTCATCGATTATCGTTGCCAAAATTTACAAGCTCCTTATTTACAAGCTAATAACAATTTTAAAGTAATTTGTAGTCGAGAAATAATCGAAAAATGGTATCCAAGCAACAGATGTCAGATCTGAGAAAAGGGACCTCTTGTCGTTATGGAGAAATAACATGTGCGACAAAAGGTCCCTTTTCGTAAGGCCGGTTTCACACGAGCCACAATCGCAAAACGCGACTTCTGGCATTTGTGGTGCGATTGTGGCGGAAGAATCGCAGTCTGACGCAGGAAAGTTATGATGCACTTAAATAACATGAGATCGCGGAAAACCTTTTATACGCAGTGGCGCCTTTTCGCGTTTGTCGCCAGGAAGCAGCAAAATCGCATGTAGTGGCTCTGTCCTCGGCAGTTTTAGCGTTTGTGGCAGGTTATTGCATTTGTGACAATTGTAGCATAAGGTCGCCTTGTTTGTTAGTTCTTCCCATAAGGCCGGTTTCACACGAGCCACAAACTCACCACAATCGCCGAACGCGACTTCTGGCGTTTGTGGTGCGATTGTGGCGGAAGAATCGCAGTCTGACGGAGGAAAGTTATGATGCACTTAAATAACATGAGATCGCGGAAAACCTTTTATACGCAGTGGCGCCTTTTCGCGTTTGTCGCCAGGAAGCAGCAAAATCGCATGTAGTGGCTCTGTCCTCGGCAGTTTTAGCGTAGCAGACGGTCGTCTTTTTTGTTAGTTCCTCAAAATGAATTTTAAAAGTTTAATTACCATTTTATTATGAATGACTTTGACACAGACCGATTTATTATTGAAGTGAAGGCCTGTGTTATGGGATAAAGAAATGAGAGAATACTGCAATAAACATTTAAAGTTAAAGGCATGGGAAGACGTGGCCTCCGCTTTGTTGGCTGATTATGATTTGAAGGAAATCAACGAGAAGACTGATATATATAAGTAAAATAATTATAGTATAGGCCTTTACTTTAATCCTAATTATAATACACTCTTTCAAGAGTTCTAATGTGACGATTGAACCCAATACTATCTGAGAACTCTTCTACGCAGTCTTACGGCACGGAGAAGCATAATATAGAACAAACATTCTTCGTCGTCCATTGTTGCACTGTACTCGGTTGCCTTTCCAAGTGAAGACTACTCGTTTTTAAAAAGGCGGGGGGAATGAAATCGTCGGCAAACGCTAATTGTAGCTTAATCGCGCGATTGCCGTCTGAAAGGTCACCTGCGATTCAGAGGCGCTGTGGCGCGTTTCTGCTTGCGATTGTGGTGCGTTTGTGGCTCGTGTGAACCCGGCCTAATACTTAACTTTGCTTGCAATGTCTCTGAAAGTAGCATCTCCTGTAAATCTACAGGCGTTTCAGGCAACTAACTGTAGTTTTTCCTATTGGTAAAACATTTTCTGAATTATTTTGATATCATAACCTACAACATGACCCTTTTCTTTGACTGGTTAAAATGCAATAAAAACACGCTTAAAATCCTTTTGTTTTATTACATTAATAATAATATAGACAACTAGGGGCTCTGCCCCTGGACGCTTCGCGTCCCAACCCCGCCTCGGCCTTCGGCCTTAGATGGCTGCTTCGCTTCGCTCGCAGTTGGAAAATTTGCTAAAGAATCTCGTTAATCTTTGGCTCGTTTGTACATAGGTGACCAGCATAAATCGGCTGTATTATTTGGCAGCTGACTCAAACTCATTAAACATTATCTCCTTAAGAATAACATGGGAAATTTGAAGGATTGTGTGCCAGAGCTCCTTCTCGGGTGAATAGCGGCTGAAGGTTTGATTGGATCTTAAATTTGATGAAAAATAGTTAGTTTGAAATTACATTTTCTACAACTTTTGTATTTAACATTTTTGTCTATCTCTTACCGTTTTCTTGCTAAATTCGCTCAAAGTGGGAAAATGAAGAAATTCAAAAAATCTAAAAAATCGTTCCCGCCCAAAAGGTGCTTCCATTATAAAAAAATGTTAAATTCTGGCAATTTTCCCAAAAGTTTATCGTCGAGAGCTTTAATTCAAGTATAAGATTGATGGGGTTCAAATTACGGGAAGTGCCTAATAATTAATGTCAGTGAATCAGTGAATCGTCTAGCTTTAAGGACGTTGGGCGGAGCCTCCCTTCTCGGATGAATAGTGGCTGAATGGATGATTGGATCTTGAATCTGACGGAAAACATCTGCTTTGAAATTAAATTTTCTACAACTTTTGTATTTAACATTTTTGTCTATCTCTTACCGTTTTCTTGCTAAATGCGCTCAAAGTGGGAAAATGAAGAAATTCAAAAAATCTAAAAAATCGTTCCCGCCCAAAAGGTGCTTCCATAATAAAAAAATGTTAAATTCTGGCAATTTTCCCAAAAGTTTATCGTCGAGAGCTTTAATTCAAGTATAAGATTGATGGGGTTCAAATTACGGGAAGTGGCTAATAATTAATGTCAGTGAATCAGTGAATCGTCTAGCTTTAAGGAC
>JAGFPH010015002.1:9066-22166 GCA_018207615.1 Philaenus spumarius | reverse complement strand
ATTATTTTTTTATAAAAAAACGGCTCTAACGATTTTGATAAAATTTGGCTTATTTGTAGCCTTTAATGTGCCCTACCATATACAGAAACCCTCATCTTTCTAAAAATTCTCGTTTAGCTAATAATAATAATAATAACTGATTTTTGGGGTTTTTTGGCCATAAAGGGGGTTGTTTTTCAAAATTTTTCAAACCCTTTTTACGTGCATCTATAAAGTCCTAATTGACGTGTTTGGTGCAAATTTGTTTGAAATCGATCGAACAGTTTTCTCTCTAGATAATAATAATAATATTTATTAGTTAATCTCCAACTTTAATAAAAAAAAACTCTCCTACCCCACCCTACAAGTCACTGTGAATCTGTTTATAGTAATTTAAATATGTTTGTGAGAAAGTATGTGCCAGTTCCTGGTACCGTTTATTTCTTTAAAAATTCGTTTTCCTGCAACAATATGTTTCAAAATGGCGATAGTTAAAAACTTTCAATGTCAAATATCTAGGAAACTATTCATTTTACAAACAACATGTAGGGACCAAATTTTTAGTCAATTCGATCACAAATCAATGTAATGCAATGGAATAACTTTACTACCCTTTAAATTGAATCAAGCAATAGCGAAGCACTAAATATAATAACTAGTTCTAAATAATAATAATTCGGTGATTAAAAATGTGATATCTCATTTAAAATAACTAGTGGACCGGGCAATGCTTCGCTATTGCTTGATTTACCTAACCTAAAATTATATTCAGTTTTTGATCCAAATCAGTTGTTGATCAAAATCAGCTGTTGATCAAAATCAGCTGTTTTAAGCTTTTCATACGAACAGCTGTTTTTTGTGCCCCTGATAAAATCAAAAGAAATCTTTCTTCTTCTTCCTTAAGATTGACCTTCCATAAGATTAACATGGCAACTTTGAGGGCCACTGGGGCGAAGCCCTTAACATACATTGAGCTCATTTTAAGGGAAGCACAACTTCAGAGTGAGCTCTGTAAAATGACACCAAAAACATCAAAATGGGTTAAAAACTCTAGGAGGAGTTCTACTCACAAAATAACCCCTAGCAAATTAATTATGTATAGATGTAATAACTAAAAGTAATAATGCAATTGAAGGGGTTAGGTAATGAGTAAATAAGTATTTATTTCGTTAAGGAGCTTTATTCTGTTTCAATAGTTGTAAATTCATATAACATGCAGTTATGGCAATTATTAATGGTCTGTCCACTGCAGTATATTATTACTTAGAATAGCATTGCTTTAATCTAGTGTAGACGTCATAATTACATATTCTATGTGAGTTGTAACTTTACATATATATATTAAGCGATTTATATGTAGGCGGGTATATGTGCGTGTCCTACTCGATTTCTATCAGTCTCGGCTTACGGTTGTGTTCTTCTTCGTTCCTTCCGCCATGAAGTTGTGTAATATTTAATATGGAGTTCATGCGAAGAAAATGTTACCCAGTCGGCAGCTAGTTTTTCTTGCAAACGAATTCTGCAGGAATATTATGCTCGGCATGGGCGCCCATACCTATGGGCAGAGGGGGGCCACGGCCTTCCCTAGCTTCCAGGGAAAGTAAAATATGTATATTATTAATTATAGTCATGTATTTTTCTTTAAAGAGATTAGCACTAAAATATATTTTAAATGTTACGTGCCGTTTGTTTTTACATATACTTATTTTATTTTTTACAAGAGTTCAAGCATGAGCTGCTTGGTCATTACTTGGTGCGGCCTCTAGGAGTGTTATAGGTCTTTGTGTATTCACTGACGGTGTAAAGGTACAGACTCGATGCTGTGTGGGTTAATATTTCACCTGAACAGCCAAATTGACTTCCAATATTTTAAAAGTTTTCTTGGGGAGGTCAAAAATATCCCTGGACTCCTTTTGCCGAAGGAGGGTTGGGTACTCCTTAACACGTTCACTGCTACGCAAATTTCGTATTTCCTATGCTAGGAGCTGACCTTTTATTTTTTATATTTATAGTCTAAATGAGTAGAAATGAGTAGAATTACTTTATTTTTTTTTCACTGTGCGTTGAAAATACTCCCAATACTGGGGTTGGCATGCGAAGCACGCAATGCACTGTGTATTGAAAATACTCCCAATATGGGGGTTGGCATGCAATGCACTGTGCGTCGGCCGCTTCTCATAGTGTTCAGTGTCAAGCGCACACGTGCGCCTTAGCAGTGAACGTGTTAATTCCCATACACCGGTCCAGCCCCCCCCCCCCAGAAAATATCATATGGGCGTCAATGATGCTCCTAACATTTTGATATAATAAATTTTGAATACAAAATCTCACAACTAATACGTTTATTAACTCAAACGCGTTTCAACGACAAAGTCGCCATCTTCAGTGATGCACTATTACAACGTAAACATTTCTCTGTGCAGTGTTTGCTAAATATATTTTCGATCGCAAAACAGTTGTGTTAGTTGGGTCGCGAAACAAATTTAGTTATTGAATCCTAAAAATAATAAGACGGATGACCTAGGTTTACCCAAATTGATTTCACAACTTAAATATTCCTCCAAGTTATAAAATGGGTGCCAACCATAAAAAGTATGATATAAATCATCATTTGACAAGCTTTGAAAAGTGGCAGGCAGTTTATTGAAATGTTTGACTCATAAAGCTAAATGATAATTCTTGGATTTATTCAATCTATGTCTCAGTGGTTGTTCAAGATACGACCAAATCTGTAATCATGAATTATGCTTCGAACTGTATACATACGTCAGTTATTCTTTACATCTAACCCTACATCAAACATATACTGTATTAACAATTGAAATACCAGTTTCAACAAACGACGGCTTGCAATGTTCTAATTTATCTGAGTTTGTTAATATTCTCAAAGCTTTTTTTTAAGAATAAAAATTTTGTGTCCATTTCCCCAGATAAGAAGTCCATATCTTATAACAATTTCAAAGAAAGCAAAGTATACCATTTTTAATATTCAAAAGTTACTTGCTCTTAAGGTTAAGAGTTGACCTTTTACTTTTTATATTTATAGTCTAAATTAGTAGAAATTATTTTATTTTTTATTTTTGAACCTTTATACCACATAGTGTCAAAATTGCCGTGCGAAGCACGCAATGCACTGTGTATTGAAAATACTCCCAATACGGAGTTGGCGTACAATGCACTGTGCGTCGGCCGCTTCTCATAGTGTTCAGTGTCAAGCTCACATGTGCGTCCTTAGCAGTGAACGCCTCATACCCCGGTCTAAACCCCCCACCCCCAAAGAAAATATCATATGGGCGCCCATGGCGGTTCAGGGGTCGAATTATGTTTACATTTAAATAATCCTTTAATCATGCAATTAATTACCGAACAAATTGAAAGTTTGTTCAACTAAAACTTTCCACGGAACACCAAGCAGTAACAAGCACATCTTTGTAACTAATTTAGTTGATTATATTTTCAATCAATAATCAGGTAACTTCAGTCTATAATCATTAAATAATATCAAATTTAATTGAATGTGGCAAAACAAAATTTATTACTTTCAAGTTTTAAATACAATTTCAATTTCCACAACATCCACCATTAGATAAGGTAGTGGGACACTGAAGCGGTCGTGGAAAATTAAATTCTTCCGATCTACTTTCTAAAACACTTAATTCGTCAACAATCCAAGTAGTGTTGCGGAAATAAAAGTTACAATAGAAAGTAGAAATTGTTCCCAATGGAATTTAAAGGTTAATTGTATTTCAAATAAAAGAAAAAGACTCATTAAATATACATGAAACCTCTGCAAAACGGGTTCAGGACAATGTGTTGAACACCGAGGTGAAAGGCTCGTGCCCTTGGCAGGCACTCGATGCACTTCTTACTTGATGAATTAAAACATGTAGGAATTATACTTATACAGGGTGATACAGAACTATACTTCAATGTCTCGGTAGCTCATTCTATAGCTAAAAATAAGAAAAAAAAATCATACAAACACAGGCCAGAAAACGCTTTGTTTCACAGATAACCACCACTTTTTTTTATAAAACAATACATATCTAGAGAAACGTTTGACTGATTTATAGTTCAAACTTGGAATGAACTTTAACCTAACAATGGTCTATCGCAAGACAAATCCTAAGCGATTATACTCAATCATACATTTCAAAATAGCGGCTGTTTGCAAATTTCGAACCTAAATTACTCAAAAACCGTACATTTTAACAAAACATGTCAACGTACCTAATTTATTCCCTATCGGATGGTGTAAAACTATCAAAACAATCGGATGAAGGATAATAGCTAAGTTAAAGATAAGTACCAGGAGACCGAGCTAAAGCTCGATTATAAGCAGGGCTATGATTTCAATAACTATTATTGCAAATTTCCGTGAACATCGTTTAGGTTAGGCCTATAACATTAAACAACTAAATAAAGGGTATGTTTATTTAGCAGAAGTATTCGTTGCCATGGTAACTATAAATAGATACAACATTAGGCTTACCTCTAATAAAATAAAGTTTAAAAGAAAACAGATGCTTATTGTAATGGCATTGAAAACATTTGCATCAGCTGTGCTTCGTTTAAAAGAAAACAGATGATTATTGTAATGACATTGAAAACATTTGCATCAGCTGTGCTTTGTATTGTTTAAAATGGACAAATTTGACTTTTTAATTTAATAAACAGACGTAGAAAACGAATTTTCCCAGACTGGTGACCATTTCCAATCGATTTCTCGTGGTCAAAAGCCCCATATAAAATCAAAAAATCAAAAATCCTTAGACGGAGATTCCAGATCCATTTAGCAGACAGATAATTATCTTTTGCTTTAGAAGATAACAGCATATGTACATACAATACCAGCTGGCCCGATCCGGCTTTGCACGGATAGACAAATCAAAGTTAAATGTATATTAACCAAAAAAATATATATCAATAAATATATTATGGGTACTTTGTATTTCTTATGGGGATTTTTAGTAACTTTGACCCCCCAAACCCCCCTAAAATTTCGATTTTTTTTAAAAACCTTTCTTAGCTAGCACCCAGGGCCCTAGAGGAAGCTACATACCAAATTTCATTCCAATCAGTTCGGTGGTTTTTGAGATTTCGTGATGAGTGAGTCAGTGAGTGGTATTTGTATTTTATATATTATAGATTGTTGTGTTGGTATAGGATGCCGGGTTGAACAAACCAATTGTTACACAATGTCTTCACACTCAGCTGTTCTTCAGACCAATACTTTAGGAGATATCTTGAAAAAACTGAGTCAAGTTCCAAAATTTCATAGTTTTATTTTTCAAGATTGCGGCGCCCGCGTGGTAAGGGGAATTAGAAAACTTGGATTTTTCATCACTGTACCAACCTATATAACATAAAAACAAAATCGGAAGTTTGACTGGACTAATATTGGATTTCGGCATATTTCTCAAGATGCAACTTCACAGTGTAAACTATTATAGGATTGTTGGTTTTCTGAGTTAAGCGGTTCCCTACTGAAAACAGGGGTTTTCTATAATAGGCATTTTTTAATTATGAACCATTTTTTTACATTCATTAGAACCTAAAAAATTGTTTACACTTATAGAAATTGACAAAAAAATACATTTTACATACCTTTTTGAGTTTTTTGTTTTTTTTTAGGCAAAAAATAGTTTTTTTTAAATCTCTTATAACGTTTTTACTACTGAACCAATTTGGCCGTTTGATATCACGTTTTAAAGTATATAAAAAACCCTAACTTTTTTGTATAGTCATATTATTACCACTAAAAGTTTAGTCGTTATGACCTTACACAAAAATATATATATAAAACAAATTTGTGATTTACAATATTTTGAAAAAATACTCATGTATTTGTCCTAGAGGAATAAGAATACCCAAAAAGTTGCATTAAAAGCTTCTAAAGATGTGGTAAAAATTCCATCACTGTAGCTTTAGCAGTTAAAAAGTTATAAGAACTTTTGTGTAAAAAATATCAATATTGAAAAGTTGCGGGAAATCGCGTTTAAAGATTCCATTTGTTATTTTAGCATCCATAGAGGGGAATAACTTGCACAACTATTATTTGTAGTCAAGATATGTTTTACTTACATATTGGAGGCATTGAAATCCTAATAATAAACATTGTTGTCTTTCTTTGCATCTACTTAAACAAAATATATCTTATGAGTCCAAATAGCAAACATAAAGAAGTTCAAACTCGACCAAAAGTAGGTGCGCGCATTGCTTTGAATAATTTTTTCACACTGATATAAAGAACTTGTATGGCATATGTTATGTTTTTCTTAAACCTTATAATCTATAGAATCAGGAAAAAAATTTCTTTTTTTTTAATGGTCATTTTTTAGTAGGGAGTCCCCTTAAAGGACTGCTCCAGTAAACGAGAAAGCAACCAGAAACGCAAGCGCTTCTCTCTATAACCGTATCCAAACAGTGCAAATTCTTGCAACTGAGCGCTTTGAGACTGCCTCATTTCAAACCATTTTATAAACCCAACTTTTGTAATCGAGTGCTAAAAAAAACTGAATATTCTTTATAAAATTTCGGATCCGGCTTGCAAATTTCTTTTCGTTATTAATTTTGTATTGTGTTAGGAAAAATATCAAACTTTGTACTTACAGAATGTCAATTACATAACAAAGGAAAAGCATTTAAAAAAATCTAAAATGCAATATGGATGCGTATTAAAATTTGCTTAAAATGAGACCTTGCAAACAATTTTATGATAAAAAATAAACGAAATAAATGGTTTGATATTTTACATTGCTCTTATGGGATAAAAATCCAAGATGGCCGTACCTACAGCAGACCCTTAAGTAGTTGCAAACTCGCTTACAAATATTCATAACATCTTGTTTAAAATAAATTATGTAAGCACTCCATGCGATATGATGAATGACATTGTGATCTGTGCAAAACTCAAGGCACGGTAACTTTGATGGAAGAGTGACTTTGGACCTAACCTTAGTATAGTTTGAAATTAGGACATCGCATTGTGAGCTGAATCCTTTGTTCCGTCCGATCTATTGATGTCGGCTTTGCTGCAACTTGCAATTTATTTTGGTCACATCGTGAAGGAATGCGCAGACGACGGTTTTGCGTCGCGGCTAAATACTCGGCTTATACTTGGTTAACTCTCGTTAGCACATACGAATAATGTAGACAACCTCAGCTGTGATTTAATTTCAATTTATTAATTAGTGGTCTGTAATTTTGAAACAAATTTGTTAAAAGACATTTTTTAATGTTTAAAAAAACATTTTTTTTAAATAGTGGCTTTTCCTAAAAAATACCACTAAAAATTAAAAACAAATATTTATAATAAAACCCCATAATGCATGTTTATAAAAGCATGGGGGTGCTAATTAATGAACGCTTTTAAGAGCGTGCCCATGTTAGAAAAACGCATTTGGCGCCTCTTACAAATTTTCTAAAATAAGCGCTCATGTTTTTTTTAGCCATGTGTATAGAATTTTTTTATAAATTATTTTAAAATTTTTAGTTATTTTTTTAACTTTTTTATGAAAATCGTAATATTTTTGAAGAGATAACTTCTATTTTCCCGTTGGTCACTTTCGCTTGACTATGTTTCTGAAATCTCGCGTCACGCAACTTTTTGCGTAGACACAAGTTAGAGCGTGGAGAGGGTGTATATTGTACATCGGTGAGGGTTGTAACGGATTTTATTTGGCCGTTTGAATACTTTTAGTATCATTTGAATACATTAACAGTTAATTTGAATAAGTCCAAAATATAACTTAAAATCATTGTCTTATTTTTTAATAGTACTAAAATTTCTGTTATAAATATTTCGTCACCTCTTTTGATTTACTTTATAGATAAGAGTGTTGAATTTTCTTTGTTGGATTCGTTAATACAGAAAGTAGGTAAGTTCACTGACAGTTAGTTACAATTAGGCTGTGTTTATTATTATTTGAGGATTTTCCATAACTTTTTTAAATGGAAAATGTATAACCCTTGATTGCGCATTTTTAAATTAATAGACAGAAAGGAAATCGTAAAATGTTTTTGAAAAATTTACATTTTTTAAGATAATTAACAATTTAAAATAATTAACAATTTTGAAAAAATGTCTACAATTTCTTATAAACTTTAGGAAATTTAAAACCACATTACATGTTTTTAGTCAAAGCTAAAGGCTTTATTCTATTTTGAATTAATATGGAATAGAATTAATTCTATCTATGAATTAATTGAATGGAATATGTCAATTTTCGTACTGATTATTTATAATTTTATATAATTAGATTATATACACGATTAAAATTGAATAAAAATGTGTAATCTATAATGTGAGAAAATGTATTAAATATAATTTTCTGCAAATTTACAAATAACTGAAAATATACTTAAATTACTTACTTACAATTTTTAGGAGTTAATAATAATTTGTTATTTGAATAATTAATTATGCAATTTCTAAATATGATATAATATTTTTGACAATATATTGACTAGTGCAATTTTTTGACCTTTATTCTCCTCTAACATTAATACTGATAAAAATATAAATCGGTCATAGAAGTTATCACTTCCAACGTGTAGTCTTAAGCACACTTAATGTTTTTTTAACCGTACACGTTTTTATTACAAAGAAGGCACGGTCTTTATATTTAAATGTATTTAATAAATCTGATTTTATTATATTTATACAAATTAAAAACAAATGCAATAACATTTAATTATATGGTAGAATTTAATTTTTAGATGGCATGTATAAAAAAAAGAATTTGGTGTTAATTTATGAAACGCCATCGATATATGACGCCATCGAATCAGGTGTATCAATGTAGGCTACATTGTTATTCCTATAATAACAACTCAAAAGTAAAAGTATAAGTTGTAAACATAACCTTAAAAGCTTCACATAGTTGTTGATGGATGAAAACAGCTGTTTTATTTTAACGAATACAACCTTGCGCATGTGCTATACTTTCGGTAACAGTGGACAGTATCAAAGTGAGTTAAGAAAAATCATACAAATATTTAAAAAAAACACAACTTACGAAATGAGGAAGCACAATGTCCACTTCAGAGGTATTACCAAGTAAACTATTTTAACACAATTTATGAAATGAGGAAGCACAATGCCCATTTCATATGTATTACCAAGTAAACTATTTTAACACAACATACAAAATGAGGAAGCACAATGTTCATTTCAGAGGTATTAACAAGTAAACTATTTTAACACAATTTATGAAATGAGGAAGCACAATGTCCATTTCAGAGGTATTATCAAGTAAACTATTTTAACACAACATACGAAATGAGGAAGCTCAATGTTCAATGAAATTAAAAGTGAAAAAACATGGACCAAGGACCGGGATTTGAACCCAGGACCTTTGTCTTTCCGTGGCAATACTCTTCCAACTGAGCTAATCTGATCCCCCAGATATTGGTCGATGATATCTCATTTGTACGGTTCTACTGCATTTATGAATTAATAGACTGATTTATCAGGTAATTTATTACAAATTAAAAATAATAATAAATATCACCACTGTAGGCTGCAAAAAGAATTAAGATTGTTTTCAATGTCGCAATGCGAGGTATTCAACCCGAAGAGGGGTGTAGGGTCTTGGGACTTTGAAAATGTTACAAAAGTTAATTCTTACTTATACCAACTCTTAAAAAAATATGGTTATGATAGCTTGAAAAACTAAATAAATCAGTTTTATGGTGGACTGCCCCCTGAGTATCACGGGAATTTTACTTAAAGGGTTTTTGTTTTCAAATTTCGTTTACATCCGGTCTGTCGGAAGCGGACATGCCGACACCCCGATCTGTTTTCTGTAAACACTCCTATCATATATTGTGCCTGCTTATCTGCTTTTTGTTTTCACTTGTATCGTTTTGTTTAAATCTGCTTTCTTTTCTGCTCCATCTCCTGTCTCAGACTCGGTGCATTACAATGTTATTGTAATACAAATTCAGTTTGTTTCTGAATGCGAAGCCATTGTATGCAAATCTTGTAGGAAGCTATTGTAGTTTACGCATATCGAGTTTAACAGGAAGCCGAAATGGTTTGCATAAAGAGAAACGA
Organism: Philaenus spumarius; assembly: GCA_018207615.1. Classification (NCBI taxonomy): domain Eukaryota; kingdom Metazoa; phylum Arthropoda; class Insecta; order Hemiptera; family Aphrophoridae; genus Philaenus; species Philaenus spumarius. The sequence goes on along the minus strand of JAGFPH010015002.1, from coordinate 12,127 downwards.
AATCTGATGTCACTCGGAAATAATCCCACTTCCCATTCAGAAACATTTTATATAGGCTTACTTCGGGAAGCTTTTACTTGACGGGACCGAACAAAAAAGTTTGATCATGTTTAGTTTATTTTCCACGCGGTTACATTTTGGAACTGTGTAATAATAATAATAATCTTTATTTATTGAGACGAAGTTAGGCCCCTTGGCCCTGTATTTCACTTAACTTCGAATTTCTAAATACATAAAAATTCACACTACAAACAAAAACTGTAAAATAATAATTACTTCTAAAACATAATGTACACAAACTGAGAACTAAAAATATACACATTTATCTCCTAAGTAAAATAAAACTAAAAGTAAATTATGCTACACTATAAATATATAAACATACATAATATATATGTTATATTTATTATATATAATATATATGCTACACTATTAAACACACACTCATTCAAGAACATGCCTCAAAACACCCCAAAAACGGCCAGAGCGTCAGAAACTACCGAAAAACTGTCTCAGAACTAACCATGGGCGCCCATACTTATGGACAGAGGGGGGCCACGGCCCCCCCAGCTCTCAGAGAAAGGAAAATATGTATAGCCTATTATTAATTATAGTCAGGTATTTTTCTAAAGGGATTGGCACTAAAATATGTTTTACATGTTATGTGCCGTTTGATTTTACATATACTTATTTTATTTTTTTACAAAATTCTCTGTGAATTGAAAATTCTCCCAGTACAGGGGTTGGGCGTGCGAAGCACCCTATGCATTGTGTATTGAAAATTCTCCCAGTATAAGAGTTGGCGTGCGGAGCACGCAATGCACTGTGTATTGAAAATATTCCCAATACGGTGGTTAGCGCGCGAAGCACGCAGTGTATTGTGTATTTAAAATACTCCCAATACCGGAGTTGGCGTGCGAAGCACGCATTGCAATTTGTATTGAAAATACTCCCAATACGGGGGTTGGCGTGCGAAGCACGCAATGCACTGTGTATTGAAAATATTCCCAATACGGTGGTTGACGTGCAATGCACTGTGCGTCGGCCGCTTCTCATATTGTTCATTCTCAAGCTCACATGTGCGTCTTTAGCAGTGAACGTGAAGCCCCATACCCCGGCCTAGCCCCCCCATAAAAAATATCATATGGGCGCCCATGGAACCAACAACACAAAGCCTTCTTGAACTGAACACGGACATTGATGCATTTCAAACTTTCCGGCAATGAATTCTAGAGCCTACATAGTGTCACAGTGAAAGATTTATTAAAAATCTCAGTTCTGTGCCTGGGTATAAGTAATAATGAAGCTCCTCGTCGTGTGTCGGTAGCATTTAAATTTGAGCTAAAGACAAACCTTTCTGTCAGATAGCGTTGCTATTCATTGAGAAAAATAGCTTGCAATAACAACATAATATGGTAATTTCGAAAAAAAAGTTTTAGAATTGAAATTTCTTTATATTTTGTCACATGAACGTCACGTTTTAAGTCAAAAATGAACACAAAACAATAATTTTGAGCACGCTGAAGTTTGTTAGCTAATTCCATTGCATGTCATTCGTCACGTTTTTAGTAAAAAATGAACACAAAACAATAATTTTGAGCTCCCTGAAGTTTCTTTGCTAATTCCACAGTCATGTCGTTGATATCAGTGTATCACAATTAATAGTTAAAGTATGGAAAATTTATGTTTTCACCAGCTGCACTCTTAACATTAAATGGCAATGCATCTTTTACCTTCTTCAGCGTGCGCATGCCGGCAAACACTTCCAGCAAATAACATGGTCTGTCCAGCCTAGTAGAGTATTGTTTATAGTGAGACCAAGATTTTTTACTTTAAAACAATAACGCAAATCTTTTATTATAAGTTTCGACCCACTACTTAAATCGATTTTATTTGCGAGTCTTTTAGAACTGATACATATAGTTTCAGTTTTACGTCAAACAATGCCTAACAGCCCAATCATCGGTAGTATTAACATCAACATTTATTTTATCTATAGTCTCAGCCATCTCTGAGATATAAAAATGATTATACACTTGCAAATCGTCAGCATATAAATGAAACTATGAATAGTTCAGTAGGTATATTATAAACATCATTATATAAATGCTAAATAATAAAGGACCAAGTAACTAAGTGAATTTGTTACGATGAAATTATTTGGTTAAATCTCTAGGTTTTCATTTTATGTTTGATTTATTAAAATTAGATGGGGCTTTAGTTTAAGACCAAACTTTTTAAATTTGGTTTCCTTCGATCAAATTGTGTTTCTCGAAAATTGTCTTTAGACGATTGAAAAAATTTCGGTAAAATAAACTGTTTTAGTTAAATCATCTGTTACTGTAAACTGGCGTTGTTATGAACCGATCTTTTCTTCATCTTTCAGTGACACTTTTTCTTATTTTTCCTTTTGTGTAGCACTGTGTATACAACAAGTCAATTGAGTCCCGGAACGACTTTTGAACAACAAGAGCCGGGTGGCCTATATGGAACTTTGTAAATTGGTGTTTGCGAAATTCTTTACCGTGTATTAACATAACCCGCAAACTACTACCAGGGGGGGGGGGGGTCAATCCACCAGTAGGCGGAATAAAATACTTAATTACATAATTTTAAAGGACGTAATTTGTCTAGGTCATTGTCATCAAGAGGTTAATTTAGTAAAAACCGATGGTCGGTTAAAATTACTAAAGGTGCGGCTGTACATACCCGTCTCATCAAGTCCCGTCTTTTCCCAGAGGTATGCTCCTTGTGTAATCAAATGGACGTGCCTATACACACCCGTCACGTCATGTCCCGAATTTTCCCAGAGGTATGCTCTTTGTGTAATCAAAAAGACGTGGCTATACACACCCGTCACGTCACGTCCCGTCTTTTCCCAGAGGTATGCTCCCTGTGTAATAAAATGGACGTGGCTATACACACCCGTCACGTCATGTCCCGTCTTTTCCCAGAGGTATGCTCCCTGTGTAATCAAACGGACGTGGCTATACACACCCGTCACGTCACGTCCAGTCTTTTCCCAGAGGTAATGTTCCCTGTGTAATCAAATGGACGTGGC
>JAGFPH010014998.1:3106-15803 GCA_018207615.1 Philaenus spumarius | reverse complement strand
TAATGTTCCAAGGACAACTCTGAGAAACAAATTGTCTCATATTTCCCTAGCTGAATCTACAGGACGCTGTGGACCTCACTCTGTGTTAGGTAAAGATGTGGAAGAAATGTTGGTTCAGTGGATCATTGATTGTGCTAATATGGGATTTTCAGTGAATAAGGAAGATTTATGTTCTTCAGTGAAAAAACTGTTGGATGAAGGAAATGTTAAGGAGAACTTGTTTTCTAATAACCGGCCTGGGAAAAAATGGTATTATTCTTTTCTAAAGCGGCATCCTACCATTTCCCAAAAACATGCTGAGTATGTCAACCGAGCTAGGGGTGCAGTAACTGAAGATAAGATAAGAGCTTGGTTTGAAGAAGTAACAACCACTTTAAAAGACCACATTGATGTACTTAAAGACCCCATGCGGGTCTTCAATATGGATGAGACATGTTTCTTTTTAGTTCTAAAAGGAGATTTGATTTTGGGGCCTCGTGGACGACAGATACATGATGAGTCTACAAATTCTGATAAAGAAAACATTACCACGCTTTTTGCAGCTAATGCTAATGGGAGGTTTGCTCCACCACTAACAGTGTATAAGTATACGAGAATCCCTGCCAATGTCGTAAAGTCTGCTCCACCTGAGTGGGGCATTGGAAAAACAGAAAACGGATGGATGACTGGAGAGAGTTTTTTTGAGTATATTACTAATGTGTTTCTTCCGTATATAATTAAGTCCAATATCCCTCGCCCAGTCATTGTATTCCTTGATGGCCACCGATCCCATCTAACACTCCATCTTAGTAAGTTTTGCAGGGAAAATCAGATAATATTGGTCGCTCTCCATCCCAACTCGACTCATATTTTACAACCACTTGATGTGGCTGTATTTGGCCCCTTAAAACAAAATTGGAAGAAAACAGTAAGGAAGTTGCGAATAGAAAAAACAAAGAAATCAGAAAAGCTGATGTCCCTTCGGCTTTGTCCCAAATAATCTACGAGCCTAGTATGGAGAAAAATGTAATAGCAGGATTCAGGTCAACTGGCATCCATCCTTTTGATGCAGAGAAAGTAGATTATAGTAAATGTATTATGCGCAAGGTGACAGCATTTTCTCAGAAAAATAATGTTGAAAATGAAGTTATCCACAAACATTTACAATACATTGAGTCTAAGATTGATGTTTGTTTACTCCAACAGTTTAGACAAACTAAAAAGAGGAATCACAACTGGGAAGGGAACCCACAAGCTACCTTTCTCTTTGAAGTGTGGAAAGAAATTGCTGAAGAATCTCAGGTGAAAACGAACTGTAATGAAACAATGAATGATTCTACTCTAGTTGATGACCCAGAACCCTGTATTTCTTTGCAAGTACCTGAACACAGTCAACAGGATTTCAGCATTGCTCTGCCTCCAGTCAGTGAAGATAAACCAACTTCTTCTGAACAAGTTATAGAAGAAAGTCATGATGACCTAAGCACTACAAAACCTAGTGACATCTCTCTAGTATTTGATTTATCTCTATCATCTTCGAATCTTGATTTGGATCAGCTCTTATCTCCCTCAATAAGTCTCTCTGATTTGAATGTTTCGCCTGGACCCACTCATATTGATACAAATATGCCCTCCACTTCAAGAACGCCTACCAGTACCTCACTAGCTGCAAATTTAAGTGGACTATCTACTGTGTTGCATTCTGTACAATCGAGTGAAATAAATAGAAACTTGAATACTTGTATTGAAATAACACCTCCTAAAACACAAGCAACAGTTTTTAAAGACGTCATTAGGTGGCCAGAGGTGAAAGAAACAAAAGGAAAAAAGAAAAAGGAAATTACACCCTCAGTGGTAACTAGTAATAAGTGGTTAGAGTTTTACACATTAAAAGAAGAAGAAAGAAAACAGAAGGAGAAAGAAAAAAATTAAAGAAAATTAAAACGTGAACTAAACAAAAAACAAAAAGAAGCCTGTAAAGCGCTAAAAGAAGCTTGCGGGACGAAAAAGCTGAAAACATCTCAAAAACCAAGAACTAAATGTATATCAGAAAGCAGCCCAGATGAGGATTGGGTCGAAAGTGGAGATAGTTTAGATGACATAGTAATAGGGGAGTTGGAAGATCCTGATGACATAGTTTTAAGTGAGCCAGATGATCTTAAGGTGGGTGATTTTGTTTTAGCTAGATTTTCTCTCACAGGAAAAAAATCTCTTCGAGTGACAGAATATAAATATGTTGGTGTAATATTGAAAAAAATATCAAATTCTGAATTTGAAATTCAGTGTCTGAAATGTGTTGACTCAATGAAGACCCAATTTGTAATAATTGAGAATGATGTATCACAAATCAATATTTCGAACATTATCGGTAAACTGCCAGAGCCAAGCCTTAAAGAACATGGTCGATTGTTGTTAAATGTATTTCCAGGAGCAGTGAAAACAGTGGAAAAACACTAAGACTATGATAATGTTCTATCTTATTTTGTCGTTATTTCTTGAGAATCTATATTATACATGCAAACATTTTGTACAAATTTTATACGCTGTAATTTTTCTTACAGTCTTAAGAAGTAAGGAAAACCCTTATACCAAGTCTTGTATTTTATAAATAAAGTATTAAAAATTTTTTTTGTGTTTTTAATAAATTAACCTTAATTTGTAAGCCTATTTTGAATATTTGGATTGAGTGGCCATAAGTGGGGAAAGGCATGGCCATAACCAAGCACTAGGTGGCCAAAACTGGAGAAACAGGTATTATTTTTTACAAAAATGTAAAAAAAAAATTTAAACAATAGTTAGTTTTTCAATATGTGAAATGAGTTGTTAAAAGTTCAAATTACTAGAATAAGCATTTAAATCAGTAATAGAGGCAATATCTTTTGCAATAGTAATTAACAAAATAAAAGAAATGCTTAAGGTGGCCATAACTGGTGCCTCCACCCTATATCAGTTTTGGAAACAGTGTGTAGCTAACTATAAAGCTGTAGGCCTAAGCCTGTGAAAAAAATCATTGATTATTATATCAAAGCAATAAGTTTATAAAGAATTTTTTAAACACAGTTATAACTTAGAAAAAATTTTGCAAAAACATACAACCTTTACAAAAACTATATATTTTGGTTTCTGTTAATAAGAAGTGTTATACATTGTTAAGATAGTACCGTAGGCCTAGGCCTAGACACAACTTTTTGATAATTACGTTAAATATAATATTTGTTTACCTATAGGCCTAGCCTACATATCAGTTTTGCAAATTGTGTGTAGCTAACTATAAAGCTGTAGGCCTAAGCCTGTGTAAAAAAAAAATATTATATCGAAGCATAAGTTTTGTATAAAGAATTTTTAAATCACAGTTATAATTTAGACAAAATTTTGCAAAAACATACAACCTTTACAAAAATGATATATTGTGGTTTCTGTTAATAAGAAGTGTTATACATTGGGCATAAATTTATAACCATACCATACTCCCAGCTGATATGTTTGATGACAATTACCTTTTTTTTTAGGAAATTGAGTAGGGCTGCCAACCTAACTATATTTGTACTAATTGAATGTTGAATTATAGTACATTGATACACATTGTATGGTAGGTAAATCCTGTGTAGGTTTTTTCTTTCCTGATACTGTGTTCAACCCAAATGCTAAAATGACTTATGTTCTGCAGGACATGAACACTAGCTATACAAACTTTATTAAGAACGATTTTGTAGTGATATTGGGTGGTACAAATGACTTATGTTATAATAGTAATGGGGTATCTGATGATGCTTTGAGATGTGTGAAGAATGCACTTGAATGTACACAACATACAAATGTGATTTTATCAACAGTACCTTACGTATTTGATGATTTATCAAAAAACAACTTGATTTATAGACACAATTTAAAGTTGCATGTACTGGCCTCTACTTTTAATCATGTACAATTATTAAACCTTACAAAATTAAAAAGGAGTTCTTATACATCTCATCGCCACCATCTAAATAAATTTGGTAAGGTTACTGTTAGAAATGCCATCATAAACTATATTTCCAACACAATTAATGTGAACAAAATTTCACATGATGGTTTTTTAGGATAAAACAATGTGCCCATAATATTATGGGATGCTTATGAATTGTGCACCAAAATGCTCAATTCGCTACAAATAAAATAAACGAGCTAAATATGTTTTGCGCTGAATATGAGCCAAGTGTATTTGTTGTGACAGAGCATGCGTTCAATAATAACAATATCGATTGTTTTAATTTATTAAATTATAATCTAATAAATAGTTTCAATAGATCCTTGTTTAAAGGAGGTGGTGTTGCTGTTTTTGCAAATGGTAAATTTAACTGCACACCATCTGAAATTATGCACAATAGCATCGTGGAAAAAGATTTTGAAATTCCATGTGTAAATATGGGTGGTTCTCCACGATAGGTACAGTTTCAGTCCGATGCTTGAAAAATCATTCTAGTAAAAATATTGCCCATTGTAAATGAATTAGAGTAAAGAATATAACAATTTGAATAAGATTATAATGGGTAAAATAAAACATTTTCAAAAATTAGTGGTGGAAATATGTCCACAGAAGGTGATAAGTCACTTCTGTGGACTGTCCCACGCTTAGTTTTAAACCTGAATTATAGCTCTAATAATTAAAAATAAACAAAACAATAATATTAATTTAAGGTATCCTTACAATAATATTGTTAACTATACTCTACAATAATGGATAAGTAAAACAAATATTTTGTATAACCAGTTTTATTTAGTTTGAATTGTGTCCAAAGGTTTCTGGTCACATCTGTGGACAACCTATTTTTGTTGAAAAAATCCATAGAGATTTGACTTCTACAGTTTAATCTGTGCTCAAGGTTTTGGAGGGAGCTTTTATGTTTATTCAGTGAAGTTGGATGATTGTTTTGCTTATGTTAAGGTGTTTAAATTCAGTTTTTAGTTTGATATCAAACAGTGGTAAAGCATAACTCATCACTTCTGTGACTAAGTTAATTAGGTAAGAATAATTCATTTATCACATTTAAATAAGTTAGATATGTTGGCAATTGAGCATATTTCTAGAAATGAACTAATGAACTTCCTAACCTCAATCTTGTCCTGTCTTGGCTAATTCAGTAACATGAAAATCACTTCTGTGGATATCACTTCTGTGGACATTGCTGTCCACAGAAGTGATAACTTGTCTACAGAAGTGATCATTAAGGGTTGTGTGTACAGACCTATGTATATTTAGGCCTTTATTTTGTTTATTTATTGTTAAACATGTTTACAATCAAACATTTTCCTAAAATAGTTCCAGTTTATTGATTATTTATTTATTGTTTTATAATACCAGTCACTTGTATTTAATATGTCTATAGTCGGTATACTTAGTGTCCATAAATGCTAAAATGTTCAGATTAACTGTCTCATAATACATATAATGCTAACTCTTTAGTATTGAAGCATTTTTATAACTTTTTATAGCCATTATATTTATATAACTGGCATGGAAAACTTACTTAATCCTCTATTTTAGAATCATTAATATAAAGTTCGTTATTTTAATAATGGTCAATACTTTTAGGTAAAAGGAATAAGCTGTAAAAAATGGGAAAACCCAAAAATACAAAAAAGAAATGTGATAAGTCTTTAGAAAAAAGGAGAGAAATGAAAAAAATGAGTATGAGAAGAGCCAGGGAGCGCATGCGCTTAAATAATCAAACTAAATGTGAAGAAGTCAAGAGAAAAGATCGGGAGAGGTATTTGAAGTATAAAAGAGAAGGCAAAATCAAGTTGATTGATAATTTAAGCCCTCGTGAGCAACGACAGGTTCGTAAAGGTTGGAAAGAGCGGGCAGAAAATTATAGAAATAAAAAGAAAAGGCAAGCAAATTTAGAAACATTTATTAAAAATGTAACCCCCCCCATCAACCCCTGAAAACAGCTCTGTTGAAAGAGAAACACCAATAATAATATCTAGACAAAAAGAAGCAGGCCAAAAAACTGCTAGAAAAAAAAGAAAAGAAAAAAATGACAAAATAAAAAAATTAGAAGCGAGACTAAAAAGTGCTAATATAAAAGTTGAAAAATACAGAAAACGTATTATGCGCATGAAAAAACAAAATGACAAAAATTCTCCAAATAAAATAGTTGACAATATTTTATATGGCCAGAAAGTTAAGCCTCAAGTCAGGCAAAAGTTGTTATTCGGAGAAGTAATCTCGAAACAACTAAAGGAAAACTATGCCAAACTCAAATGCAAAAGAAAGATTAATTTTGATAAGATGGTTGGAGGGAAAGTGATAGAAAAGTATAGGTTTGTAGAATATATGAGAAGTTTAACATCTCGAAAAGCCTTAACGAATAAGGGACATTTGAAAACAAAAGCAATGAAAAGAGAAGCAGATGATATGCGGAAAGATGTTGTTAGCTTTTTAGAAAATGATGAATGTAGCAGAACCACCGCTGGGAAAAAGGAAACTATTACCTTAAAAAAGTTGAAAAAACAGAAAAGATTATTGAATGATAGTTTGAAAATTTTACATAAGAAATTCATTCAACAAAACCCAAAGTACCTGAATATGAGTTACTCGTTGTTTTGCAAACTTCGACCTTTTTGGGTGCTCTTTCCTAAAATATCGTCCAGGGATACTTGCTTATGCAAAAAACATGCAAATTTTGATATGATTGTGAGCAAATTACAAGGCCTTAAAATGATCAGCGAAAAAACACCAAATCAAGTCATTAAAAATCTTTGCTGCCTAAAAGAAAACATTGAAAAATGTTTGCAGAGAAAATGTCCTGATTGTAAAAATAAAAATGTAGATTACAATCAGTTTAATGGATCTGATACAACAGATTATGAAAAGTGGGTTACCAAAAAAATTTCTACAGTGATAAATGGTACGATAAAACTTTGCCAGCGGACCCTGAAGGAAAAATTTGTATGTACTAAAGAGTTTCTTCAAACTGAATTTAAAAAATCAATTGAACCGTTCATGAGACATTGTTGTAATATCAGCCATCAATATAAAGCCATAAGTTCAATTAAGGAGAACCTAACAGAAAATGAAGTTGTTCTTCACTTTGATTTTTCTGAAAATTATGCCTGCAAATGCGCTAATGAGATTCAGTCAGTTCATTTTGGGGGAAGCAGGAACCAAATCAGCCTGCATACATCTGTCCTATACTATAATGATGTAATTCAAAACAAAACCAACCACAAAAGCTATTGCACTGTGTCAGAGAGCCGAAGGCACGATCCGTTTGCTATTTGTGCCCATTTGGATCCAATAATTAAAGAAATAAAAGAGACTGTGCCGAACATCTTAAAAGTTCATTTTCTGAGTGATGGGCCTTCGATGCAGTATCGCAATAAAAAAATGTTTTTCCTGTTGGGAAAATATATTAGCCAAAAATTAGGAGCAGAGGAAATCGTATGGCATTTTAGCGAAGCGGGACACGGCAAAGGTGCTGCGGATGGCATTGGTGGCTGTTTAAAAAGAACTGCTGATGGACTGGTGAGTAAGGGAAAGGATATTTCTAATATTGAACAATTTTTAAAGGAGGTTCAAGATAGTTCTAAGGAAATAACCATATTTAAGGTGACAGAAGCAGATATAGAAAATATAGACAAACTCTACCCAGACTTGCAGTTGGAAAAGTTTGTGGGTACAATGAGTATACATCAGATCACCTGGGACAAGGAAAAACCAGACCAAATATCAGCAAGAACATTAAGCTGTCTGACCTGCAGTAGTGGGAAATACTGTCTACATTATGGAATAGGAGAAATGGCTTTAAAACCTAGACCTACCGATGCAACAAGAACAACTAAAAAAAGTATCCTTTAAGATTTTTGAAGTAGTCAAATTTAGTTATTTATTACATTAGTATAAGAGTAGTAGGCCTATTTAACATTATTATTTATGTTACAATTTAATGTGGCTCAAAATGTTAACTATATAGAATGTGTATACACAACAATTGTTTCCCTTAACAGAATTCCGTAGGTTATTTAAAGCGAAAGATACTGGAAATAGACTCCGAAGAGGAAGATTTACCTGGAATCAGTATGCCACGAGAATCTATGGAACGTATCCTTTCAAATTAATGTCTTTATTGTTTAAAATTAATGAGAGTTCAATTATTTTAACTTGCCTTCTATATCTAGTCACCAAAAACACTTAGGCCCATATATAGCCTGCTTAAATGTAACCATTTTTGTAACATAATAAAATATTTGCTCCTTAACACTTCTTGTCAGGTGTAGCATCAAAGAATGCTAGAATCCATTATGGAGATATTTATTCTGACTCCGAAGAAGACAACTTAATAAATCTCCCCAAAATTAATGATTATATTATTGTTAGATTAGCAGGGAAAAAAGTATTCATTACTACCTTGGACTAATTTAAAAAAAAAATGGAGAAGATGATCTTCTGGTAAAATTTAAAAAAAAAGTGGAGGGAAAAAGTTTATTTTTCCAGAGGTGGATGATATCAGTTTAATTGATGTAAATGATGTTGAACAAGTACTAAACCAACCCAGTATAAACAATCGCCAACAATATGAATTTGCTTTAGATAAGAAGTATATTAATTTATTGTAATAGTTTTTTTTAAAGAAAACTATGAAATATAAGTAATTAAGCCTTAAGCCTATATTGTTTGCTATTTATTATTAAGAAGTTTTTATTATATATATTGTTTTAAGCCTAAAGTAAAGGTTGTGTTAAAAAGTATCACCTCTGTGGACATTCGGTCACTTCTGTGGACAACATTAAAAATAAAGTATCTTTTCATCAATATGGATTTTTATTAAGCTTGACCTATAATACAGTTTAACTTATTTATAAACAACCAACTTATTTAAATAAAAAAAATTTTAAATACATTTTTTTACTTTAAAATTTTTGAACTTCAAACTGTACCTATTCTGAAGAATGACCCATATCATAAGTAAGGATATTGAGATTGTTATAGTAGGTCTGTACAGAGCTCCAACAGGGGACTTGAAAACTTTTTTTGTTAACTTGGATGTATTGTTGCATAATCTGTTTAAAAAGAAGTGTTTTTTTATTATTGTCGGGGATTTTAATATTGATGTCCTTAGACAAACAAGGGTAACAAACACATTTAGAGATATTTTAGCATCTTATGGTATGGAGTGGTGTGTGAACTCTCCGACCAGGGTGGCGGGATCCTCGGCAACAGCAATAGATAATGTGGTTACTAATTTCCCTGGGGAAGGTTTTTCAGTGAGGATTATTCGTTCTGGGTTATCGGACCATTATGCGCAGGAGATTGAGATTTTGACCGGTATTCCTGAGAAAATGTTGAAACCCCAACTCATAGAGAGTAGAGATTATAGTAGAAGTAACTTAGAGTTATTGAAATATCTTTAAATAAAGAGAAATGGAATAAACTCAACCATCTGAAGAATACTGATGAAAAATTTAATTATTTTTTTGACTCATTTGTCTACTTTTTAAACATAGCTTGTCCTATAAAACATATGAAGATCCGAAATAAGACTAAGCGTTTAAACTGGATTACTAAAGGCATTCTTATCTCAAGAAATAAATTGAAAAATCTTTATGAAAATTGTAAAGTGGCAAAAAACTTAGAAATTAAAGAATACTATAAAATATACAAACAAATTTATAAACGTGTGATTTCTGCTGCAAAATCTTACGAGGTCACTAGACAAATTATTAATTCAGAAAATTTAAGTAAAACTATTTGGAAGGTTATTAACGAACAGCGGAAGCAAACTAAAAATATTAACAAAGATATTACTCTTTCTATTGAGGGCACAGACTACTCTGATCCTTTTATTATTGCTCAGTGTTTTAATTCATTATTTAGTAAAAATTTGATTGAGGGTTTCAATTTATCTGTGGATGATGTTAGAAAAAATGAAAGTTCTATGTTTCTTTTGCCTGTGAGTGTTGGTGACGTGTCCCGAGTGGTTAGGTCATTGAAGAATAAAAAAACCATGGATATTGATGGGCTTAGTACATGGCTCATTAAACAGTGTGTCGAAGAACTTTCTGTGCCTCTCTCAGTTTTGATAAATTCATCTTTCTCCACTGGAATGTTTCCATCGAGATTGAAGTTAGCTAAAGTAACACCTCTGCTTTAAAAAGGTAACGTTAAGGATATAAATAACTACAGGCCTATATCTGTTATGCCTGTGTTTAGTAAAGTTTTCGAGAAATTGTTTCTGGAGAAGTTGTTAAACCATATGCAAAGGTGTAATATCCTATATGAAGGCCAATTTGGTTTTCAAAAAGGAAAATCTACTATAGATGCTATAATCCAGTTAATAGAATATATTGTTGAGAGTCTGGATGGTAAGCATAAAGTTTTGAGTGTGTTTTTGGATCTCTCTAAAGCTTTTGATTGTGTGGACTTTGTATCATTGCTTGTTAAATGTGATAAGATAGGTGTTCGAAGACAACCATTGTCATGGTTAAAATCATATTTAAATAATAGAACTCAACAGGTTACTGTTGCGGGTAAATTATCTGACAAAGTAGAGCTGTCAAGTGGTGTCCCTCAAGGTTCAGTGCTTGGCCCAATATTGTTTCTAATTTATGTAAATAGTATTTCATCAGTACATGTGGATAGACTAATTCAGTTTGCTGACGACACGACATTGAATGTTCAAGCAGAATCTTTATACGACTTGGAGCAGAGGGCTTCCTCACAAGTTAATGCTATTAGTCAGTATCTCAGTTGCAATGGGTTATCTATAAACTCTAGTAAGACTAATTATATACATTTCAATTTAAAAGAATCTTTTAATCCAAAACTTAATATTAGGTTGGATGATAATGAACTAAATGGAGTATTTTCAACAAAATTCCTGGGTCTCTTCATCGATAATAAACTGTCATGGAGAAATCATATAGACTATATATGTGCTAAAATTAGTAGTGGTCTATTTGCGCTGAGAAGTCTGAAACAATATTGTAATGCTCAGGTTCTTATAACAGCGTACTATGGGTTAATATATCCTTTTCTAAAATATGGAATCGTTTTGTGGGGAGATTCCTCACTCCAGAATGTGACTAGAGTATTTGTTCTCCAAAAAAAAAAAGCCATTAGGATAATTGGAGGACTTTCTAAACTTCAATCATGCAAAGAAACATTTAAATTGTTTAATATTTTCACCCTACCGTCCATATATATATTTGAAACAATCCTTTATTTTAAATTTAAGTGTAAGCACGTTCAAAATAGGGATTTGCATGATTACCATACTAGAATGGCTTGCAAATATCGGGGTAAACAGCACAGGCTAAATTTATTTAGTAAGTTACCTTCGCAAGCTGGGGCGCTATTTATGAATAACCTTCCTCCAGACTTGCTAGAGATTAATGATTATTCATGTTTTAAAGGCAGACTGAGACGACTGCTGTTGTCTGGATCCTGTTACTCTGTGGAGGAGTTTGTGGGGCACTGACAGGGGTGTGTGGAGCCTCCATGTTTCTATATTTTATATTTATGTGTGTTATATTAATTTAGAGATTGACTATTGTTCGGGGCATTGTAATGTTTCTTGTAGTCTTGATCATATTTTATATTTTGTTAAATTGTGTATAGTTGTATTTTTATATTTTAATGTAAAAAAAAAATTGTTGTGTTTATGTGTACATTCTGCTATCAAAATTATAATTTTTATACACTTTGTAGGGTTGCTGGTGTACCAAGCATTATTATTATATTGCATGCCTACTTGTAAATTATGGGACCTGCCTTATACAAATGTAATATTTGTCGAAAAAAAGGATGAATAAAAGATTGATTGATTGATTGATTGATTGTGATCAAAATAAATATGATATCTACTATTGTTTAATAAAGTAAATTTTTTTTTATATTGTGATCAAAGTAGGCTATGGATATACGCGCCCAGCCTGGTGTGTATAAAATATGGTTGTACAATTACATTGCAGACGACGAAGTTGTTTAATGTTTATCAACTACAATTATCTGTTTCAAGTGATGGTATTTTATTTGGGTCATAATTTTAGATTATATATTTATGTATATATATATATATAATTTTAGTGAAATGTGTACGCGATATGGTACGAAATATGTTGTGACGTCATGATAGCGGGAACCAGCAATCGTGTTTATTTACTTTTGCATTCACAATCCGATGTTATAAAGATATACCTAATACTTCTCGAGTTTAATAAGTTGTGAATAGAGTTACAAATAATTACAATACATTTTGTTCAACTTATTTTAAGTTTTCATTTATTTAAGTCGTATTGCAATGAATTGAACATTAATATTTAGTATTGGAACATTTCTTGCGTTCACGTTGGCACCACCGCCGCAATATGGCGAGGATCACGTTGGCACCACCGCCGCAATATGGCGAGGAGTATGGTAGTAAATCACGCCATACATTGTTAAGATAGTAGGCCTAGACAAAACTTTTTGCTAATCTATCTATATATATACATAATTAATTTGCTAGGGGTTATTTTGTGAGTAGAACTCCTCCTAGAGTTTTTAACCGATTTTGATGTTTTTGGTGTCATTTTACAGAGCTCACTCTGAAGTTGTGCTTCCCTTAAAATGAGCTCAATGTATGTTAAGGGCTTCGCCCCAGTGGCCCTCAAAGTTGCCATGTTAATCTTATGGAAGGTCAATCTTAAGGAAGAAGAAGAAAGATTTCTTTTGATTTTATCAGGGGCACAAAAACAG
>JAGFPH010014997.1:0-22182 GCA_018207615.1 Philaenus spumarius | reverse complement strand
AAAACTAAATTCTCTCATAGACTGTGTAAAGCCAAGTATAATTA
This sequence comes from Philaenus spumarius, assembly GCA_018207615.1. Classification (NCBI taxonomy): domain Eukaryota; kingdom Metazoa; phylum Arthropoda; class Insecta; order Hemiptera; family Aphrophoridae; genus Philaenus; species Philaenus spumarius. Next base: position 22,138 of record JAGFPH010014997.1, on the reverse strand, counting down.
ATTGTTAAAAACTTTGTTAGTTTATTTAGGACTGTAACGAAGCTAAAATGTTATTATGAAACTTGACAATAAAACACAAAGACCAACAAAATAGTTATTTGTTTATATTTCCTGGTGAAATACATGTCTAGTTTTAAAAGTCTGTATCGTAGATTAGATATATTTATGTTATACATGTGATATATATAAATGTTTATACAGATAACCTATTAAAAAATAAAAGTATTTTTAAATACCTTTACAGACAAGTCGTGTTGGCCAGATAATAGTGTACTGTACGAGGTTTAGACTAGAATAACAACAATTTCTTAGGTTCGTGCGTTTTAGAGCCCGTATGCATAAGTTAAATGAGACTTTGAAACGGATTACAGGCATAAATCCGTTCAAAGCCAACTTTAATTAAGATCACCAAGAAATGTAAAGATGTCACTAAGATAAACGGAAAATGGTAAAATATATAATGAACGCTGCTAACATAATATACGCTTCTTTATTGACACTTTAATAAGAGAACAATGGATCAGTATTGATTAAGATTTGGTATTTATTTTTAATGTAAAATCAATAACAGAATAATCTATAATGCTATAGAAAATGTTATTAATTATAAATAATTTAAAAGTAATAAGCAACAATATGACGTCGAAAATCTAAATCTAAAATATTTCTAATAATTATCAAAATTATTAATATGGATAGTGATGGAAAAATAGGGCAGAAAGAAGAATTAATAATTTTGAAATGTAAATAATCGATAATTGACCGAGCGAAGCGAGGTCTCCGTTTTAGCTAGACCGTTCGGCATTTCGTCTGTGTGCCTGTCTTCTGTCTCACGATTACGGCCAAACGCCTTAACCGATTTTGATGATTTTTTGCATGCACGTTCCTTATCCCTGGTCCGAGCGATGTGTATATACGGTTTTTCCATTTTTCATTTTTAACCCCATAAATAAAATAAAAATGGCGGCCACACCGTTTCTCTCAGTGTAAGCTTTATTCCAAAGCAAGTTTGTGGCTTAACCGTAAGTCGAATTGAAAAACTAATAACATTTTGCCAGTAGCAAATTTGATGTTCTACAAAATGGTTTTCTTGATGTTTTTCCGTATCTCTAACGGAAAGCTCACAAAATGGCCGCAAACCTCAAATTTGTTAAAAATCGTCCAAGTTTTTGTATTTTAACCATGCTTTTACACGTTTCTTCTTTAGATATCTTCATAAATCTTCATAAAGCTTGTTAATAGCATTCGTTCACGAGCACTCAATCTTAGACAATATCAAGGGTTTCTTGGCTCATTGCAGTCTGATGTACTTTACTACACTAAAGTAAAGTGGCTCATTGCATGGCGGGTTTTCGAACGAGTTTGGGATCTAAAAGACGAAATAATCTCTTCCGTGGAAAAAAAAGGAAAGGACGAGTGTGGACATTTAAAAAATATTGTATGGCTTTAGGACTTTGCATTTTTTAAAGATCTTCTAAGTCACATCAATAAATTGAACCTTAAACTCCAGAGAAGAAATCCATTAATCAATTATATTTGAAGTCATATCAGGGGTTTCAAAATGCAACTGAATCTATTTTCCAAACAACTAGTCAAGAAAGACTTTACTCATTTTCCAAACGTAAGAGCTATGAGAAAAGCGTGAAATATCTTCATGAAGAATTTGTAAAAAGTTTCCAAGAATTCAAAGTTATCGAACAGGACCTGCACATTTTTAGCATGCCATTGAATGTGGATTGTGAATCAGTCAAACCAGAATTGCAGCTCGAACTGACTCAGTTGCAATGTTTTCACTGAATTGAAGCAACTATTTCTCAACGTTTCTAAAATTGAGTTCTGCAAGGCCCTGCCAAAATCAAGTTTCCCAAACCTGAAATTTCACGCTCAGAAGATAATTGCGATGTTTGGATCTTCCTTCATCTGTGAACGGGTGCCTTCTACTATGAAGCTTCGCAAAAACAGCGTTAGAAACCGATTGAATGACCACCATTTAACTTCACTACTGTGAATCAGTTCTACCCGATTATGAACAACTTTTAGAAGCTCAGTCAAAGTATCATCTGCCACATAGGCCTTCATATTCTTCTAAAGAATAATCCATTTTTCTTATAAATATATTTCACCTGTTTTCATACATGGAAATATTATTCTTTAAATTTAATATAATTAAAGAAGTTTCAAAACTATTCGTAATTTTAAATATCGATATTTTTGTCGATAGAATTAATTCGATTATCATTTTAGTAAATTGTTTGAATTCTCGAAACAGATATTTCTATTCAAATCTTGCTTAATATAGACAACTAACTATCAAGATTATATTTTTTTACTTTCTCCCCCTATACCATAGTATATGGAGAAAGTATTGTATTCGTCAAAATTTTCGAGTTTGAGTTTTTGGTGGAAATATACTTTTTGGGCGCCCTTGAACCTAAAAAAGTGGTTTTCAGAGTGATGTCTGTGTGTGTGTCTGTATGTGTGTCTGTGTGTCTGTGTGGATGTTATCAGACCTAGAGCCTAAACCAGTCGTCCGATTTTGGTGAAATTTGGTATGGAGGTACTAATCTACGATATCTCCAGGCGTTTTTTCATTTTTGTTATTTTTTTATTTTTAAGGGTAATTTTCCCATATAAACCCTTAAAATAACATAAAAATCTACTTTTCTCAAAAACGGCTCTAACGATTTTGATTAAAATTTTATAGTTTATTAGGGACCTAAAGTACTATAAACTGTAAAATGTTAATCAAAATCGTTCGAGCCGTTTTTGAGAAAAGTTGGTTTTTCCGTTATTTTATGGATTTTTATGGGAAAACAACTTTAATACAAAATCACCTCTCCTACCCCACCCTACAAGTCACCGTGAATCTGTTTAATAATTTAAATATGTTTGTGAGAAAGTATGTGCCAGTTCCTGGTACCGTTTATTTATAACTTGGTGACCAACTGAAAAACTTTAGCACGCCGTTTAAAATAAAAATATTTTCTTCGTTAATTTTTGTACAATATTAAACGCCTTAAATGACCGCCATTTTGAAATCACAATTTTGTTTTCTATTCCAAGACATTATAGTGAAACTGCTTACACCAAATCTGAACTCGACACCTAGTCTCAAAGTTCAATGTTTTTTGTAATAAAAAATGTCGGACTTTTGGAAAAGAAGTTTTTATGCTAGGTACGTAGGCTTGGTAGATTTGTCCCGACACAAGTAGAGGATGATTGTAGTGTATCATTTGTGAAAAATTGTTCAACCATTTCTCTCAGTTACATCGGACAAATTCCTTAGTTACTTTGGAAACAAATTTTTATAAAACTTTTTACAAGTGACTCCACTCCTCAATATAGACGAACGTTGCATTCGACTGTTGTACGATATTTAGTTTAGTTTCTAGTAAGAGACAACTTTACCACTTTCCTGCAGATAACTATAAAACATTCTGCTTGTCGCTATAAACTTTTCCGACGGATATAAATGACGTGGAAACTAAGTTGGAAATTGTTAAGTGCTTTAGTTTATAAAATAAATAACGCGTTGGAAATGCAAATAGGTATTGAGGGAAACGATATAAAAGAGTGCAACTTCAAATCTGGGTCATGTTTTTCACACTTCCTGCGAAATACTTTTGTGCATCCACAAAATATGTTTCTATACTCGTGTTTAAGAGAATAAGTGAATCTTCACCAACCCTAACCTCAGAATTTATTTTCCGCACTATCTCTTTTTTCTCTCTCCTTCCCATCATTCCGTTTTTTCTCTAAGATCTTATAACCCTATAAAGTAATTATTTATCATTAATTATAAACCCTTACTTTATCATAATTAAAAAATCTGGAAATTGGTTGACCGTGCAGGCCAACCCTAGAACTTCCCGCTTAGTTTGAATTTTAAACGCTTAAAAATGAGTTTATTTGTTAAAATACCAAAAAAAGAAAATTTGTGAATTTTTAAACAACGATAACTTTTGAATGCGTCGTTCGATTTTCATTTTTAAAAAAGAATTCTACGCAGTTTTTAAAGCACAAAAAGAAAATGTACAGGTTTATATTCATTGGTTGTTAAATCTGGAAGATATGTTAAAAAATACCAAAAAATACCAAAAAACAAAAATTTGTGAATTTTTAAACAACGATAACTTTTGAATGCGTCGTCCGATTTTCATTTTCAAAAAAGCATTCTACGCAGTTTTTAAAGCACAAAAAGAAAATGTACAGGTTTATATTGATTGGTTGAGAAATCTGGAAGATATGTTAAAAAAATACCAAAGAATACCAAAAAACTAAAATTTGTGAATTTTTAAACAACGATAACTTTTGAATGCGTCGTTCGATTTTCATTTTTAAAAAAGCATTCTACGCAGTTTTTAAAGCACAAAAAGAAAATGTACAGGTTTACATTGATTGGTTGAGAAATCTGGAAGATATGTTAAAAAAATACCAAAAAACGAAAATTTGTGAATTTTTAAACAACGATAACTTTTGAATGCGTAGTCCGATTTTCATTTTCAAAAAAGCAGTCGACGCAGTTTTTTAAGCACAAAAAATGTATACATGGTTTTATTAAGATTTTTTCGCACGCTTTAAAGTTATTTTTAAAAAACATAAAAATTTCAAAAAAAATTAGGTTATTTTTTTTAATTTCTTCGGATTGGCTCGATGGATTAACTCTCAAATCTAATCAGATCTAAGTTTTGATACACCCTTTCGAATGACATGTCGTAGAATTCAATCGGTTGATTCGTTTTTGAGAAACTGTACGACAAAAATTTATTTACACACATACATCCACACACACACACACACACACACACACACACACACACACACGGTCGGACACCTCGGCGGGAATAGTCAGAATGGCTTCCTGGGACCTCAAAACGTGGAGATTTAATGAAAACTCGACTTTCGAAAATCGGACCGAAATCAATAACTTCCCTTTATTGGTAGCGGGAAGTTAAAAATAATGATAACGGCTCAACAGACTAAATTTGTACCAAATTTCCTCAACGTTCAAATTACATTAATCTATACTAATATTAATAGTAGTTCTGTGAACAGTAGACCTCGCTCGTTGAAATAACAAATGTGGTTTTGAGCTTAGGTAAAAAATAGTGTGCCAGTAAGGAAGTAAGCACAAGGTTTAGCCAGTGAAACATTATTTTTATAGTTACCGCGATTCCGGGATTTCTAGTTCTCGTTTTTATTTCTTTTCTTGAGCTTTAACTGCTAAAGATTTTCTTTTAGAGGCATTGTGTTTTATTTAGGTTAATAATGCGTAAGATAGCTAAAAATATCGCGTTATAGAGGGACACCATACAATTAAATATTTACATGCCTTAATAACTCAAACTTAACAATGTATCATACGTTAACTTAAGTTCCATATCATATTCCAATATTAGAAATAATGAAAACAAACGATGTCAAAACGTCGTGATAGTGATCTCAACCCATGTACCAACACTTCCCACGCTGTCCAACAGCATTTTTTGTATGCCCTTTATCGCAGCGAGGTTTCATTTGTTTCAACTCATTTTGTAATTCCAGTAAAGCTAAGTCAAATACTTTTATAAAATAATAATTAACAAGTATACAGTTCAATTCTTTTATTTATTCTCCACACTTTCTTATAATAATATGCAATTTTTGGGCAAAGGTTATATTCCTAAATTACTATTCAAAACAGGCCTACTTTTGTTAGCAGTCTTGTAGTAGGAACATAAAAACTGGTGATTTCAAAATAAGAAATTTGAAATTGATAAATATTTTTATACAATTCTATTTAGAACTAAATTATGAAACATTTTACATTTATGAAAAAAACTACAATAATTTTTACTACTTTTTATGTATGCCTAAAGTTAAACATTTTCCTTTCGCTACTGAAAGTGATTGTTTCTTGAGCTAATAACTTTCTTAATTTTACTTCAATAATTTTTTTTTTACTGGCATATATGAATTCTTTAAACAGTTATCTACAAAAAAGCTATGGAACACTTTTGAATTGGTTTAGAATAAAAGTATAAAAACATGGTTGAAATACAAAAACTTGGACGATTTTTAACAAATTCGAAGTTTACGGCCATTTTCTGAGGTTACCGTTAGAGATACGGAAAAAAATCAAGAATACAATTTTGTTTAAAAATTAATTTGCTATTAGCAAAATGTTATTTATTAGTTTTTATATTCGACTTAAGCCACAAACTGGCTTTGGAAAAAAGCTTACACTTAGAGAAACGGTCCGTCCGCCATTTTTATTTTATTTAAGGGGTTAAAAATGAAAATTGGAAAAAACCGTATATATACATGGCTCGGCCTAGGAATAAGTAACATTCATGCAAGAAATCATCAAAATGGGTCAAGGCGTTTGGCCGTAATCGTGAGACAGACACACAGATGAAATGCCGAGTTAAAACGGAGACCAATAAAGATGTAAAGTTTGTTTGTTTGTTTGTATGTAGGGGGTAATCTCTCGAACTACTGAAACAATTGAAAAAATTGTTTTACTAATAAAAAGCTACACTATCCCTGAGGTAATATAGGCTAGAATTCATTTTGATAAAACCCTTTTTTATTTAAATATTTGTAAATTTAGTCGGAAAAAATCTTAGGTTAGGCCTAGACTGATGAATCCTAACATGTATTTACATTTATTACCATAGCAACCAATTGAATAAAATAACAGATAAAACAGGTGATTTCAAACTTTGAAGCAATTTAAATTTCTAAATTTAGGTTAGGATTTTATTAAAGTGTAGACCTGAGCCTTGCTAGTTCTATTAACCTTTATTATAACTGCTTTTAAAAAATATACGAAATAGTTTGATTTGAACATTTAACATCTTAGATTTGAAGTTATTATTAATAGTATTATAAGGAGGTAAATTTTTTTTTGTTTATATAGCCTACATATATGTGTTCGCACTCTAGCGGCCGCATTTTAAGTCCGATTTGGTTCAAATTTGGTACACATATTGGTTGTCTCCGTCGCTCGGACGAGTTCGTTAGCCAACAATCGGAAGCACGTTTTTTGACCGGAAGTAACTATTTTTTAAAGTTTGTTCTAGAAATATAAATGTAGGATGTTATTCTGCACATTTTTTTTCTACTTATAGCTTGGTTCCCCCAAAATCGATCAAAACGTAAAATACCATAGACGTACCCGGTTCAAAGCCATGTGATGGATTCTACCGTGGGGTTGGCGTGCAAAGCACGCAATGCTTCGTGTGTTGAAGATACTCCCAATATTCGGAATGGCATGCGAAGCTCGCAATGTATAGCGTATTGGAGATAAGCCCAATATGCGGAATGGCGTGCGAACCATTTTACAGCTATTCAGCACCGTCGCGTCGTGAGTAGACCTATTTCCCAAATTGTTGGTTGAAACCCTATAAATTTATTTTTGGAAATTTGCTCAACTCACGTCAGCGGTTCAGCTGCGTGGTCGAATTATTTGTCCTAAACACGCTTATTTTTGAAGCTGTACCGCGAGAATTTGAAGAATTTTTATACCGTTAGAAAGTTGATTGAAAATTGGCAATCACATTTACTAAATAATTATGCTACAATGGTATATACTTTTTGAATAAGCTTACATTAATAATTATTATCAAGCCTACTGTATTTCAACTACTAACTAATAATACTCATACTAATAAGCCCCCGTGAAAAATCACAGGCTGATTAATTAGATACATATCAGAAATACATCATTTAAAAAAACTAAAAACTTTTTAAAAACAACATTATTAAGGCCTACTTATCTAGGCCTACCTAACCATGTTGACGGGGATTTTTAACTTAGTAAATGTGTATAATAATAAGGATTATAAAACTGCAGGCAACATTTTTATTTAATTACGTTATTATACTCGTATATTTAAAGAAAGATAGAAATACTATCTTTTAATTGCTTTTTATTTCGTACTGATAGATCAAATATGATTTAGAAATTATTAATATTAGGCATATAGTGAAGAAATTAATAATCGGATATGTGTATGTTATAAGAAGATGTACGAATGTTACCGAAGTTAAACGAATAGATACTTCTATAAATTTGTATAAACGCATATATATTGATTATAAAAGTTTGTATTTATATACAGTTTATAACCTCAAAGCAAATCTTATATTGTATTATAGCATACATTAGTTCTATAACTCATATTAAAAAATAATCAACTTCACAAGAAATTATAACGATTGAAGTTGAAAACATAACTCCAAAGTATAATCTACGCTGGGTTTTGTTTAAGTATTACAGAATGATGATTAGTGAAATTTAATCCGCTATTATGTTATATTGTTACTCACGTTCGTACGTATGTACACTCGCTTTTATAGGAGTTCATATTATTAATCAAAACAAAACAAATAAGAAAACTTTATATCTATATAGGCTATATAAAAGTGAAATACCACTCACTCACTCACTTATCACGATTTCTCAAAAACTACGGAACGGATTGAAATGAAATTTTGGTATGTAGCTTCCTCTAGGGCTATAAGTGTTCACTAAAAAAGGGTTTTAAAAAATTGGAAATTTTAGGGGGGTTTGGGGGTAAAAATTACTAAATCACGATTTCTCCAAAATTACCGAACAGATTTGAATGAAATTTGGTATGTAGCTTCCTCTAGGGCCATAGGCGCTTACTAAGAAAGGGTTTCAAAAAATTCGAAATTTTAGGAAGGTTTTGGGTGGATCAAAGTTATTAAGTCACGATTTCTTCAAAACTACAGAACGGATTGGAATGAAATTTGGTATGTAGCTTCCTCTAGGGCCATAGGATAGGTGATCACTAAGAAAAGGTATGAAAAATGTCGAAATTTTAGGAGGGATTTTTAGGTTACTAAAATCATAATTTCAGATCTTTTATTATTATAACAATAGTGCTTTTATTATTTAAGATTTATATATATAAAAGTCAAATAACACTCACTGACTGAACACTTACAAAGAATACAATTACGTTAAAAAGACTGAAAATACCAACCACCACGGGCAACGCCGTACGGGTCAGCTAGTTTATCTATAAAACAGGGCTCAAGTGCAATACTACTTCGGCTCGCATTAAAATTCCGAAGGATTGAAATCTTGCGAAAATTCTAAAAATTTGTTATTGCTTTCTCGTGTTCAGAAACCTTGAAAACGTCGAAAAAGTAATAAAAAGTAGGGGTAAAATTTAGTGTCCGTGTGTCTGTATGATTGTGGACAAGATATGTGCACTCACAGAAGTCGTAGAAAACATCTGGGGATGAAAAAATCTTCGTAATTTTATTCCGGAGAGTTGAAAAGCTTGTGAGCTTTCTAGCCTGACAGCAACGTCACATCATTTTTTAGTACAGTATTTAAAATAAACGGTACCAGGAACTGGCACATACATTCTCACAAACATATTTAAATTATTAAACAGATTCACTGTGACTTGTAGGGTCGTGTAGGCGAGGTGATTTTTAATTAAAGTTGATTTCCCATAAAAAAAAACATAAAATAACGGAAAAACCAACTTTTCTCAAAAACGGCTCAAACGATTTTGATTAAAATTTTACAGTTTATAGTACTTTATGTCCCTAATAAACTATAAAATTTTAATCATAATCGTTAGAGCCGTTTTTGAGAAAAGTTTATTTTTCCGTTATTTTAAGGGTTTTTATGGGAAAATTACCTTTAAAAATTAAAAATTCACAAAAAGGAAAAAAACGCCTGGAGATACAGTGGATTAGTACTTCCATACCAAATTTCATCAAAATCGGACGACTGGTTTAGGCTCTAGGTCTGATAACATCCACAGAGACACACACACAGACACACACACACACAGACATCACTCCGAAAACCACTTTTTTAGGTTCAGGGGGACCCAAAACGGATATTTCCACCAAAAACTCAAACTCGAAAATTTTTACGAACACAATACTTTCTCCATATATACTATGGTATAGGGGGAGAAAGTAAACAACACGAGCCAAAGTCTCGAAATGTGTGTTTTTCCTAAGGCACTAATCATTTATCTGAAAATGTTCATCCAGTTTAGTTAACCTTGGATTGGTGGTTAATTTTTATATTCCGGTAATAAAAATTTTTCCAAATACGTTTTACATGATGAAATTAGAGAAAAAAGGAAGACAGATATTTTGATTTATAAAAAGTGAAAACATCACAATCTTTAAACTGAGTCTTTATTGACATTGAGGTGAACATTTACAACGGCAATTAATATTTCTATATTTTACAGTACTCTTACGGGTTATTTTAAATTATGTCTATCTTCAGAAGATTTTTAATCCAAGAGAATGCGATTGCAACCGCTATTTAACTTCAAAGTGCTAAACTGCAAGGAAAGAAAAAAAGTGGAGAAACGATAACTTTTTATTGAAATATTGTGTCAGCATACCCACAAATAATTTACGTACGCGGTTATTTTGAGAGATTGTCAGGAATTTAGTTTATTATTTGCAGACAAACTGTATTTAAACGAATTCTCTAAATCGCTTTACATCCATGAAAGTTTATAATTAGTTTTTTATTTAATTAATTATTCTACGAACCAATTAGCTTTATAGAATAATATTAAACATTTTAATCACTAAACCACAAAAATTAATTAACCCCTATGTAGCATAGTCTAGAATTAATTATTTAAGTTACGTCCTTGCAATATGTTATTTTGTGGCTGTATTTTTTCATAAAGGTTTCGGTTGTTTATTTATGTTTTCCTTTAATGCCAGTTACAATAACTAGTAGTTCTGTGAACAGTAGACCTCGCTCGTTGAAAAACCAATGTGGTTTTGAGCTTAGGTTAAAAATAGTGAGCCTGTAAGGAAGTAAGCAGAAGGTTTAGCCAGTGAAACATTATTTTGAAATTCCCGCGATTCCGGGGTTTCTAGTTCTCGTTTTTTTTTTCTTTTCTTGAGCTTTAACTGCTAAAGATGTTCTTTTAGGGAGCATTGTGTTTTCTTTAGGTTAATAATGCGTAAGGTAGCTAAAAAATATCGCGTTACTGAGGGAAAACATAGAATTAAACATTTACATACTTAAATAACTAAAACTTAACAATGTATTTACAGTTCCATATCATATTCCAATATTAGAAATAATGAAAACAAACGATGTTAAAGCGTCGTGATAGTGATCTCAACCCATGTACCAAACTTCCCACGCTGTCCAACGGTCATTTTTTGGATGTCCTTTATCGCCGCGAGGTTTCATTTGTTTCATCTCATTTTGTAATTCAAGTAAAGCTAAGTCAAATACTTTTATGAAATAATAATTTACAAGTATACAGTTCAATTCTTTGATTTGTTCTCTACACTTTCTTATAATATGTCATTTTTGGGCAAAGGATATAGTATTCCCAAATTACCATTCAAATTATTATAGGCCTAGTTTTGTTAGCAGTCTTGTAGTAGGAACATAAAAACTGGTGTTTTCAAAATAAGAAATTTGAAATTGATAAATATTTTTACACATTTCTATTATAGAGCTAAATTACGAAACTTTTCTACATTTATGATAGAAATTACAAAAATGTTTTACTACTTTTTATGTAGGCCTAAAGTTGAACTTTTTCCTTCCTTACTGATCGTGCTTGTTTCTTGAGCTAATAACTTTGTTAATTTTACTTCAATAATTTTTGTTTACTGGCATATATGAATTCTTTGAACCTTTATCTACAAAAAAGCTATGGAACACTTTTGAATTGGTTTAGAATAAACATATAAAACATGGTTGAAATACAAAAACTTGGACGATTTTTAACAAATTTGAAGTTTACTTCCATTTTGTGAGCTTACCGTTAGAGATACGGAAAAAATCAAGAATACAATTTTGTTGAAAATCAAATTTGCTACCTGCGAAATGTTAATAGTTTTTAAATTCGATTTATGGTTAAGCGACAAACTGGCTTTGGTAAAAAGCTTATACTGAGAGAAACTGTGCGGCTGCCATTTTTATTTTATTTAAGGGGTTAAAAATGAAAAATGGAATAAAACATGTATACACATCGCTCGGCCTATTAATAAGAAACATTCATGCAAAAAATCATCACAATCAGTCAAGGCGTTTGGCTGTAATCGTGAGACAGACAGACAGATAGACAGACGAAGTGCTAAACGGTCGAGCTAAAACGGAGAAAGACCGTTTTTCTCGCTTCGCTCAGTCAATAAAGACCGAAGAACACAGAGATCCGGATATCTCTTGGATTTTTACTACAGACGCCTGACTCTGCAATGTAAATCACACAAAAGTTAAATGCCATTATGTAGAGGCGCACTAAGAAAGGATTTAGCAATATATTGATTTTAAGGGTTGAAAATTATCAAAATACGGGGTTCACTGCCATCCCTACAACAGATAAAACAGCTGACTTTAAGCACAATTCTAGAAGTGGCCTTTTTATGCTTAACCAATACATGTTTTGTTGAATGGATTTACATTCATTAGCATAGGAACCAACTTAACACATTTAGTATAAACTATTTAATTATTATTTATGCACAACCGACAACTTATTTTAGGTTAGGTTAACACAATTAAAACAAAAACAAAGGAAAAATCTATGAAAAAGGCTTACTGTAATATAAAATTCAAACATCCGTTGATACATATTATAAATACTAATATAGAGGTAAAATTGGTTGGTTTGTTCGTATGTAGGGGGTCTCTGGAACTTCTGAACCGATTGAAAACACTGTTTTACTAATACAAAGCTACAGTATCCTAGAGTAACATAGGCTATAATTCATTTTGATAAAAACATTTTTATACCAATATTTGCAAATATTGAAAATCTTAGGTTAGGCCTTGACTGATGATCCAACACATGTATTTACATTTATTACCATAGCAACCAATTGAATAAAATAACAGATAAAACAGCTGTTTGCTGAAATATTTCCATTAACAGCTGATTTCATACTTTGAAGCAACTATTTGTATTTCTAACTTTTAGGTTAGGTTTTTATTAAAGTGTAGAAATGAGCCTTGCTGGTTCTTTTAACCTTTATTATAACTGCTGTTATAAAATGTACGAAATAATTTACATTATTTACCATCTTAGCTTGTGGTTATTGGTTATTATACACCTTTATTAAAAAGAAAACATAACATGATTATGTGTATAGAAGGTTCATATGGGGTTGGCGTGCGGAACACGCAGGGGTTTTCCCTAGTAAAGAATAAAGTTGGCATAATTTTAATAATGATAGGTGTTTGAATTACGATATTACAATCAATTTTCGTTGTTTGGGTTTGCTATTACCTAACCTAAAAAACTGTTGGTTGTGAAGGGTAATTACCTGATTCTAAATTTACCAATTTGGTTGCTATGGTAATAAATCTAAACACTTTCAAGAAAAGTGTGTTGATTCAGTTTAGGCCTAACATAAAATTACGTTAAGGCATGATCCAAATCATCTGCTTTATTTGTAATAATGTAACAACAGAATCTATGTTTGAATTATAAAATACTGTAAGATTTTTTCGTTTATTACTTTCTCACTATACTATAGTATAGAGAAAGTATAGTGATCGGAAAAAAATGGATGTTGAGATTTTTGTGGAAATATCCGTTTTGGGACCCCCTGAGTCCAAAAAAGTGGTTTTTACAAAATGTCTGTATGTATGTATGTATACAAAGCTAGAGCGAAAACTATTCGATCGATTTCGAACTAATTTGCACCAAACATGTTAATTATGCCTATATATAGCTGCACGAAAAAGGGTTTTGAAAATTTTTGGAAAAAAACCCTTTTTGGTCAAAAACTCCTAAAAAAAAGTCAGTTATTATTTTTTTATAAAAAACTGCTCTAATGATTTTGATCAAATTTAGCTTATTTGTAGCCCTTAATGTACACTACCAAATGCCGAAAACCGTATCTTTCTAAAAATTCTTGTTTAGGTAATAATAATAACTGATTTGTGGGGTTTTTGGACAAAAAGGGGGTTGTTTTTCAAAAAATTTCAAAAACATTTTTCGTGCATCTATACAGGCCTAATAGACGTGTTTTGTGCAAATTTGTTCGAAATCGATCGAATAATTTTCTCTCTAGCTAATAATATTAATATTTATTATTCATGATATATGCCTCCTGAACTGTAATATTAATATTAGGTTACGTACCTTTATAAACCTTTATAAATAAAATTGCTGGCCAGCATACTCGTGTAATTATGTTTTAGTGTTCGTGTGTATTTATAATGTGACTTTTTCGTGTCTGTGTTTTAGTTGTTTTTTGTTTCTTTTAATATTTGACTCTTTAATGGAGTGAGTGAACTCCGAAACCGGTAGTCACCATAAAAGTGAAGAACTGTCGATGGTTTATAAAGGTACAAAACCTAATATTAATATTTATTAGTTCATCTCCTACCCCGCCTACAAAATTATGAAGTCACAATGAATCTGTTTAATAATTTTAATATGTTTGTGAAAAAGTATGTGCTAGTTCCTGGTACCGTTTATTTTTCGTTTGTTTTTATTTTGTCAACCTAACCTAAAACATTTTTGGTTGTGCAAAATAATTTCTTTCCATGTACAAATATGGAATTTAAATCCTTGAAAGAGTGTCCGATTCTTTGAATTCTAGATAAAAACTCTTCGTCACTATCTGCTTGTCTAAAACTCGTGGAACTTTAATACAACTTGATGCTTTTCTTCTCTGCAGTTATTTCTTCGAACGTAAAATGTAGGTTCTCAGAACATATTTGTCTCCGACTCTTTCTATAACTGTTTACACTGAAAGACCCACTAAGCGGCGTTACATTGTGTAAGAGAAAGTTCAACTTACGTTGGTAGCACTTTCGATAGACTAAAACTTTGCTGCTGACAGAGGTGATCGTTTTAGTTGTTTGTTCGGAACTTTCAGAAGAACGACTCGACATTACCGATAAACCAAGTTATAATTTCTCCTTAAAACTGTTTGTAAACCAAGTTGACTATAATTCAGTTGAAACAAAGGGTATGCATGTTGATGTAGAAAAGTTTGTATACAAGAAATTATGAAACGAATCCGTTGGTCTACTTAGCTGTACGATTGTTTTGAGACAATTATTTACTTACTAGGGAATAATCGAATCGCATGGAATTTCGATAGTTTTGTAAGATTAAAGTAAAAATTGTTAGTCGCAATTTCGAATATTGATTACTAATTATTAGATTTAGGACTTACCGTCTTCAATATTCCATTTTATCGTCGCTAAACAACGGCCGTTTCGGCTATTCAGCCATTTTCTAGTTTATCAGGTCTCCCTTCGTGACTAACACAAACACATACACATAACTACACAACTATTACATCATCTATACATATAAAAGGCAAAGCCCTCACTCACTCATCATCACTAATTCTCCCACTTCCCATGAAACTAGAGAGATGAAATTTGGAATGTGTATACTTTGTGATGGAAATAGGAAAACTAAAGAAATTTCATTTTGATATTACAATTTTTACGGGTAGTTTTGGGGGTTTAGGGGTAGTTTTGACTGATCACAGTTTCTCAAAAAAAATACCACATAGGAACTTGAAATTTGGTACACATATTGCTCATAGTCACTAGAGGCACATTAAGAACGGATTTTAAAATATTTGGCCTGTAAGGGTTGAAACAACCCCTAAAACAATAAATATTGTTTGTTATATATCTCAAAAACCATACCACCTAGGAACTTGAAATTTGGTACACATCCTGCTCATAGGCACTAGAGGCACACTAACGACGGATTTTAAAATATTTTCTATGTAAGGGTTTTAACAACCCCTAAAACAATAAATATTGTTTGTTATATATCTCAAAACATTTACCTCCTAGTAACGTGAAATTTGGTGCATGTATTTTCTACAGGGGCAAGAGGCGAGCTAGGAAATGATTTTAAAATATTTGGCCGGCAAGGGTTATAACAACCCCTAAAACAATAAACATTGTTCGTTATATATTTCAAAAACCTTACCACCTAGGAACTTGAAATTTGGTACACATATTGCTCATAGGCACTAGAGGCGCATTAAGAAAGCATTAAAAAATATTTGGCCTATAAGGGTTGAAACAACTCTTAAAACAATAAATATTGTTTGTTATATATCTCAAAAACCTTACCTCCTAGAAACGTGTAATTTGGTACAAGTATTTGTCATAGGGACAAGAGGCGTAATAAGAAAGGATTTTAAAATATTTGGCCTTTAAGGGTTTAAACAACCCATAAAACAATAAACATTGTTTGTTATACTTTCCTTAAAGCAAGAAAGCTGAAATTTTGTACATTTATTTCTTAGAAGATACATATAAAAAATAAAGCAGTTTTACCATTTTATCACGTTCTGCTAAGGGGTGGACATTTAGTAAAAACCCCTATAACTATAAATATTAATTTAATACCGTTAAGGAACGTGAAATATTTGGTTCACATATTGCTCATAGGCGATATAGGCGCTCTAAGGTAGGATTTTAAAATATTTGACCTTTAAGGGTTGAAACACCCCCTAAAACAATATATGTTGTTTGTTTACTTTCCTTACAGCTGAAATTTTTTACATATATTTCTTACAAAACACATATGAAAAGTAAATGACTTTTACATTTTGTTACTTGCTGCTAGGAGTGAAAATGTGTTAACAACCCCTAAAAACAATAATTATTAATATTCATACTTTCCTTAAAACTAGAGAGCTGAAATTTTGCACATTTATTTCTTGCACGATACACATAAAAAGTAAACCAGTTGTACATTTCGTTACGTGCTGCTAAGGGTTGAAAATGTAATAACGAACCCTAAAAACAATCAATACTAATTTGTATTTTTTCCATAAAGCTAGAGAGCTGAAATTTGGAACTTAATAGCTTTAAGAAAATATTTAAGACGTAACCTAATCAAAACTAACCCGGTCTATGCATTCGCAATTAAAGACGCTGCAAATACACCCTAAGACTGTGATTGACCAGTCTGTAGATTTAGCGGTTGAAAAAGACGCTCTTCACTCTGAATTTTTTATTTATTTAGCACACATACCATGACGAAGGCAATAGACGGGCAACCAGTGAACAATAAATACCAAAGTAATTGAATATAAATGTTATAATTCACTTTAATAATAATAGATTAAAGAAAATGAGACAATACTATGACAATTAATTATAAATCATGGTGTTGCAACAAACAAATTCCCTGAAGCGAAGCACGGGTATTCAGCTAGTAAATAAATAAAACACACTTACACCTATATGGGACGAGTTCTAACAACAAATTTTGTTGTATTTAAAATAATTTAACGAAGCGTGTGTTCCCGCAACTGAATTAAGTCGCTAACCAGTTAAAGGTTAATGTTTCAATTTCTTTAACCGACTTATTTGTTGTTTGTTGATATTTTATATTCTTGAATTTCGGGGGGGATACATCCCGATACCCCCCTGGCTACACCCCTGGTACAGTTAATTTCACTAAATAAAAAGACCAAAATTCAATAAGAATTATTGATACAAAGTAGAGACAAATTATATATAGTCTTTTAATGTACATATTAGATTTTATTTTAAATTATCAACCTTCGCAAAATCAAATTTCTCACAGTACTGTATACATTTGAAGACGACAAAAAATTTAATACATTGTTTTTATTTTTTTATTTTATAGTCTAAAATGTTCTTTTGAAAGTGGTATATGATTTGTATGTTTTATATTTAACAAGTATTTCTGTGAACAGTAGACCTCGCTCGTTGAAATAACAAATGTGGTTTTGAGCTTAGGTTAAAAATAGTGTGCAGAAGGAAGTAAGCAGAAGGTTTAGCCAGTGAAACATTATTTTGCAATTCCCGCGATTCCGGGGTTTCTAGTTCTCGTTTTTCCTTTCTTTTCTTGAGCTTTAACTGCTAAAGATTTTCTTTTAGGGGGCATTGCGTTTTATTTAGGTAAATAATGCGTAAGGTAGCTAAAAGTATCGCGTTATTGAGGGAAAACATAGAATTAAATATTTACACACTTAAATAACTAAAACTTAACAATGTATTTACAGTTCCATATCATATTCCAATATTAGAAATAATGAAAATAAACTATGTTAAAGCGTCGTGATAGTGATCTCAACCCATGTACCAACACTTCCCACGCTGTCCAACAGCATTTTTTGTATGTCCTTTATCGCCGCGAGGTTTCATTTATTCAAACTCATTTTGAATTCAAGTAAGGTAAATCAAATACTTTTATGGTATAGTAATTTACAAGTATACAGTTCAATTCTTTGATTTATTCTCTCCACTTTCTTATAATAATTTGTCATTTTGGGGCCAAGGATATAGTATTCCTAAATTACTATTCAAATTATTATAGGCCTAGTTTTGTTACCAGTCTTGTAGTAGGAACATAAAAACTGGTGCTTTCAAAATAAGAAATTTGAAATTGATAAATAATATTATACAGTTCTATTTAGAACTAAATTACAAAACTTTTTTACATTTATAAAAAAATTACAAAAAATGTTATTACTTTTTATGTAGGCCTAAAGTTGAACTTTTTCCTTTCGTTACTGGTCATGCTTGTTTCTTGAGCTAATAACTTTGTTAATTTTACTTCAATTACTTGTTTTTACTTGCATATATGAATTCTTTCAACCGTTATCTACAAAAAAAGCTATGGAACACTTGGTTTAGAATAAACGCATAAAAACATGGTTAAAATACAAAAACTTGGACGATTTTTAACAAATTTGAAGCTTGCGGCCATTTTGTGAGCTTATCGTTAGAGATACGGAAAAAATCAAGAATACAATTTTCTTTAAATCAAATTAGCTAACCGCAACATCTCATTAGTTTTTAAATTCGACTTACGGTTAAGCCACAAACTGGCTTTGGAAAAAAGCTTACACTGAGAGAAACGGTGCGGGCGCCATTTTTATTTTATTTAAGGGGTTAAAAATGCAAAATGGAAAACCCGTATATATTATATATGAATAGCTCGGCCTTGGAATAAGGAACATTCATGCAACAAATCATCAAAATCGGTCAAGGCGTTTGACCGTAATCGTGAGACACACGGTCGAGCTAAGACGGAGACCTCGCTTCGCTCGGTCAATAAATTAACTAAAGCACGATATGTAGAATTTCTGTGAGCCGGTGGTTCCAAGTCTTACAAAGAGGTTTGCAGTAAGAAATCATATGGTGATAATATTCAAATTAATAGAATGTATTGTGTGGACAGTGCCAGAAAAATATATGTCGGCCAAAAGACTCTTTTGTCTGAAACTTTTGTGTGAAACAAAAAAACTACCAGACGGAAAACGATTCGGTGGTAAAAAAAACAGATCCTAAGTTTGTATTTCAGCTGGTGATTCATGCCTTTTTAACATGGTGGTGCACGGATAAACATTGAAGTTTTTATGCTTCTGACTTATAAAATTGTCTTAAAGTTACAAAAAACATTAAATTTTCGAAGTTTTAAAAAATGTATACGTGTTGTATACATAAACAAAGTAGTAAAAGTGTTCAATAGATCCCAAGCCGAAGGACTTGGGATAACTAGTCATTCAAAAAGCGAGCCAACCACCGTTTGTTTGCTTTTCTTCCCCCCACCTTCCCAACCACAGTTAAAAGCTAACTGGTCTCGAGAGATTCGAATCTTAAACTTCTGATCAGGAAGATACCACGCTGCCACTCACCAAAACCATGATAAACTAACAGTTATTTAGTTACTTTATTTTCAGCAAAACTACTAAGTCAGCATAGTATAGGAGTGATTAAAACAATTGACTTGGTCTATACCTAAGCTTGAGTCTATATACTACGTACTAGCATTGTATTTGGATAACCTAATAGAACTCCGATCCAATGCAATATTTTGTTCCACTGGAAATTCGATTTTTTTGGCGCTATCTATTGGGGAAACGAAGGAAGCTGTTTGAAACACCAATGCTAAAAATGCTTTCTCCCTAGCGCTACCTCGCGGCGCGATCATGTACTATTTTCGCGACAACCTTTTTTCCGGCACACAGCCCCCGTATGGATGCAAGATCTATTTATTATTAATTCATGATCTATGGTACAAGGGAGAGGGAGAAGTGAATTTAAAACATATTGAGGTAAATTTCTCTCACCATTGTACACTACACTGCAACAAGCAAATATTTCAACCTTAATTTTACTGCCTCACTATACTACAGTATAGAGAAAGAATAGGCCTAATGATCACAAAAAATCGATGTTGAGATTTTTGTGGAAATATCCGTTTTGCGACCCCCCCCCCCCCCTCCTGATTCCAAAAAAGTGGTTTTTACACTATGTCTGTCTGTATGTATACAATGCTAGAGAGACAACTGTTCGAACGATTTCGAAAAAACTTTGCACCAAACATTTCAATTAGGCCTGTATGGATGCATGAAAAAAGGTTTTGAAAAATTTTGACCAACAAACCCCCAAAAAATCTGTACTTTTTGTTTAAACGGCTTTCAACGATTTTGATAAAATTTGTCTTATTTGTGGCCCTTAATGTACCCTACCATATGTAAAAATCGCATCTTTCTAAAAAATTTCGTTCAACTAATAATAATAATATTTATTACTCTCCTACGTTAATGTATCCCCTCTCCTATTTTAATACAATTACGAAGTCACAGTGAATCTGTTTAATACGTTCACTTCTACGGAAATTTCGTATTTCCTATGCTAGGAGCTGAAATTTTATTTTTTACATTTATTGCCTAAATTAGTAGAAATTACTTTATTTTTTATTTTTGAACCTTTCTAGGTGTTTGTGAGTATGTGAAAGTTTCTGATACCGTTTATTTTTTAACGAACTAATATTTTATTGCATGTGTTTGCAAGTTTTCGGAAAGTCGAGGTTTCGACAGTTTGGTGCCATTCTCTCAGGAACTAATAAAGGTATCAATTTGATTGTTTTTCTTATTACTTTATGATACTGTACTATACATCTTTAAACTAACAAGTTTCAAACATTGTAACAGTTATATAAATGAAATGTAATTGCATAAGACTACTTAACAAACCAAACCTATACATACAATTATCAGTTTAAAAAAAGTGATTTTAAGCTTAAAATAAAAATAAACGGTACCAGAAACTGGCACATGCTTTCTCACAAACATATTTAAATTATTAAACAGATTCACTGTGGCTTCATAATTGTATTAAAGTAGGAGAGTGAGTAACTAATAAACGTTATTATTATTAGCTAGAGAGAAAACTATTCAAACGATTTCGAACAAATTTGTACCAAACATGCCAATTATTCCTGTATAGATGCACGAAAAACGGTTTAGAAAATTTTTGAAAAACAACCACCTTTTAGGCGAAAAAAACCCCCAAAAATCAGTTATTATTATTATTAGCTAAACGATAATTTTTAGAAAGATACGGTATTTTGCATATGGTAGGGTACATTAAGGGCTACAAATAAGCAAAATTTTATCAAAATCGTTAGAGCCGTTTTTTTTTATAAAAAATTTTTTGGGTGTTTTTCGGCCAAAAAGGGGATTGTTTTTCCAATTTTTTTAACACCTTTTTTCGTACATCGATCAAATAGTTTTCTCGCTAACTTTGTATACACACAGACAGACAGACATACATTCAAGTTAACTTGTTTCGCAAGTTTCGTAAGCCTACGTACCTGATTTAACACATTGATTTAATTAAGTAATTACGTTTATTTATTTACATTTATTTAATTTGATTGATTTGTGTGATAGATTATACTCGCACATGGATTGTAAACAGTTGTCATGTTAGTTAAACAGATTGATGGCGCCTTTCATAGGTTCGATATGAAATATAACAGTTTTTAATCAATTTTTGTAACGAAATTATTATGTTTAAGCTGTTTGCCTATTTTTCGTCAATAGCGGAGAACATAAGCTTTAAAATAATGCTTGAATAATAAATTTTGATGAAGAATTAAGGGAGATATCGCTTAACGATAAAGAAAACACTTTTGAGAAATAATATATAAGGATCGCTAAAACGTAAATTTTATATTATATTAAATTTTAAAATATTTATAAAACCAAGTTATCTTAAAAGAAAAACCACGTTCTTTATACATCTTACCGATTTTAAGAAAACATATTGAAAGACAGGGCAAAATGACTTCCTTAGTATTAGTATTTCTTCAAAAAATATCAAATTACAAAACGTATGTTTAACTTT
>JAGFPH010014996.1:427-14456 GCA_018207615.1 Philaenus spumarius | reverse complement strand
ATCAAATTATGATATGAGATCATTGATCAAAAATTCATCTTTATTAATAAGAAAAAAAGGGATCAGGATTATCTAATAACTTTTTCTCTTGTTACACATCATATAAAGGGATGTTTGTAATCACAACCCAAGATTTTTTAACAAATTTAGGTTTGAACATCACAGCCAGAAATGAATTTAATTTAGATGATTTTTTAGTGAATTTAGAGATGTATTAACTTAATGTTACAATTTCAGGTTTGTTATGAACATTCATTTTACATAATTACATAATTTAATTACATTTTGTATTGCACCTAGTACAGGATAGGTTCTCGTTTTCTTTAGATTATTTTGTCAATTTCTTAATTTCTATAAGTGTTGGTAACAATTTTATAATTAATTGGCTAGGCTATTTGGACATTGGTTTACAAAAGGTTAGGTGTTGGTTTATTTTGGTAGATTGTGGTAATTTGATGGATTTATGTTTTCGAATTATGCTTCTGAAATGTAGGCTATTTGATATGTATTATTGAGATGTGATTTGGGACATTATAACACACTTTGAACAAAGTTTTTTTGGCACTTTCCCGACGCTTTTCTATGCATAAATTGACTACTTTTTGACCGATAACAAAATTTGTGGCAATTTTTGATTCTGCATGAGGAAACACATTAGTTATGTAGAGAGTTGTTCTTTACATAAGACTCTAGACTATTATTGACACTATTGTTAGGTTGGTTATATAATCATATTATACCTAAACAAACCTAACCTAAAACCTATAACTACCTATCCAAACCGAACCTTATATCACCAGCTTCATCAACCTAAACACATAACTTGCTCAATTATTTTGTTTGATTACAACGGGAAAACATGTAACTACTTTTGATAGGTATAACATAAAATATCCCTCTTTTTTATTTCTTTACATCAATTAACGGTTAATGTTGCAAAGAATGAAATGAAATATCCGAGATTATATACAAAAAATTATAAATATATTCCTTTTAAAATTCCTTGTTTGAGGATATGATCCAAGAGATAAGTCACTCTATTTTTTATCCATAAATGAAATATTAAGGTTCTCTTAGACTTTTTGAACACACGTTACCTATATGCATGAGTGTTCAATAATACCATTTGTGTGCTTGCTTGTTAATGAGCTTAAAGTTTAATATAGTATTTTTTCCTCAGATGATGAGCCAAGAACACTCGAAGATCTTATCGAAGACTACGGTAAAGAGCTTTTCTCCGAACTACCAAACATAGATGACCTTCTCGACTTTTCACCCAGTGGAAGCGAATATGTGCCTTCAGAAATTTCCGAAGAAAGTGACAAAGAAGTAGGTTTGGTAGCTAAGAATAGGCCAACATTAAATTTTCTCAAGACCAATGGTAAAATACTTGAAGGTAAAAAGGTAGAAAAGCATAAAAGACAAAATGAAAAAGTAAGCTTAACAAACAATGAATATAGACCAGAAGAACATAATAATGAAAATAAAGCAAAAGAAAATTTAACTCAAAATCAATGCAGGCAAGAAAACCTAACAGGCATAAAGGTTGAGGTAGCAAAAAAGAAAGAGGATGGAAAACGGAAATGGGATCAAAAAAACTGTTGTATTTTTTGTGATAGTTTAGTTACAAATTTTAATCGACATGTTGAAAGAAAACATTCAGATCAGCTAGAAGTTGCAAAGGCTCTTGCATTACCCGCTAAGTCGAAAGAAAGAAAACTTTTACTTTCGAAATTAAAAAAAAGGTAATTTTTTCCACAATAAGAAAGTATTAAGGGAAAAGAATGGTGTACTTATAGTTGGAAGGAGGCCAGCCCAGGAAAATTGTTCGTCAGAAGATTACTTGCCTTGTAGTGATTGCTTAGGGTTTTTTAAAAAAAGTAAGCTATTTAAACATTCCAAATCATGCAAAAATAAAAAAGGTTAGAACTTCCTACTCGTAAAAATTTTGTTCAATCTAAAGGGTCTGCACTGTTAGTGGAGGATGACAACAAATTCACGTTGTTGAATTCTACAATATTTTGTACAATGAACGTGGATGAGATATCTAAAGCTGTTAAAAGTGATAGCCTAATTTGTCAATTTGGTACAAGATGTCTGAGTAAAAGTACTGAACGCCATTCCAAAAACTATATTTCAACACGGATGCGTGAGCTAGGTAGACTTCTATTAGATCTATGCAAGAAACATGGTACTTCAAAAGACCTTAAAGATTTCATCCGTCCTCATCAATACATATCTATTGTTGAAGCAGTAAAAAATGTAGCTCAATATGATGTAAATACAGGATTGTATGGGATACCTAGTCTAGCCACAAAACTGGGGCATTCTTTGCGACAATGTGCTGAAATCCTTGAATGTGTTGGCCTTACTACTGAAAATGATGAAATCGTTCAATCTGCAAGAAATTTTCTCATTGTTTTTGATAAAAACTGGCAGTATGATATATCGTCAAGGGCTTTGAAATCGATGGAACAAAAGAAATGGAATAAACCTAGTATGCTTCCACTCGCTAAAGACATCCAAGCTCTCTACAAATATATAAAATATATGGAAAAGCAATGCAAAGAACGGTTGACAGTGTCCATTCTTACAGAAAGCACTTGGCGTTGCTTAAATGAAGTAACTCTCGCTCATATTATTTTGCTAAATCGAAGGCGGTCGGGCGAAGTTCAACGTATTGAGCTGAAATCATATTTAAATCTTGAAAAGAGGGCTGAACAAGATGAGATTTATCAAGGTTTGTCAGCAACCGAGAAATTGCTTACTAAAACCATGTTGAGGTTGGAAATCAGGGGTAAAAGGGGAAGAGTGGTACCAGTTCTGTTAACTCCTTCCATCAAAGAGAGCATAGATTGCCTTGTTGCAAACAGACAAAATTGCAATGTTCTACAGAGTAATCCATACCTATTTGCGATATCTAATACAACTGAAGGATGTGTAAGGGGTTCTGATGTTCTTCGGAAAATTGCCAATATCTGTGGTGCTGAATCGCCCCAATTCCTAACCTCTACAAAGCTAAGAAAACATGTAGCTACTGTAGCACAAATTCTTCAATTGAATTACAAGGATTTAGAGCAATTAGCTAAGTTCATGGGACACAATATAATTGTTCACAGTCATTTTTATCGCTTACCTGACCAAACTGTTCAGGTTGCTAAGCTTGGAAAATTGTTTTTGGCTATGGAAAAAGGAAATATATCGCAGTTTAAAGGAAAAAGTATTGATGAAATAGATATCAATATAGAGGATGATGACGTTGACAGTTCCGAAAATGATTCTGATCCTGATGATTTGAGCCATACTAATAACTGTCAAAAAGTAACTGAACAAAAAAGTTCAAGATGCAAACCAAGGAACAATAAATCAGTTGAAGAAGCCCCATCAAAAGAATTCGTATTAGAGGAACAAGTACAAGGGAAACCCCCAAAAAGTGCAGGAAAACAATGTTCAAGAATACTATCTGACTCGGAAGAAGACGAAACTGAAATTAAACCAATAAGAAGAATTCCAAAGAGAAGAAAGAGTGCTGTCCGTAAAGCGTGGTCTAACGAAGAAAAGGAGGTGGTGCTTAGGCATTTGCATAAAAACATTCTGCTGAAAAAAGTTCCATCCAAATCAGAATGTGTTAAATGTAAGGATCAAGAACCAATTTTATATTCAAGAAGTTGGACCAACATTAAAGACTGGGTTTACAACTCGATTAAACATGTTTCTTAAGTCTATTATACTATTCATTTGCTATAGAGTTGCTCAAATAGTTTTGGAAATGGTATTATTTCATTAAATAATTATATTACTGTGAAACTGCTCAAATACTATTTGAAATAATGTACCTTCCTTAAATAATTCAATTACTGGGGAGTTGCTGAAGTATTTTTTTAAATAGTGTTGTTTCCAGCCCAATTTTATTGAATTGTTTTGTTTTTTATATTGTTGTTTTGCAAGGTTATGTTTTAGAGTAGAACTGGAACCTGTGTAGCTTTATTTGCAATTTAAAAAATAGTGAATTATTAGAAGGGCTAGCCACCTGTAATATTCTAAGCCATCAAATGAGATTTTTTTATGAGTGAGTTAAAAATCATATTATTACAAAAGTCTTTTTAGTTTTTAGTAAATGAGACAGATGACTACAGTTTGGAAAATTTTGCAGCTTTAAATTGTGTGCTTATAAGCTTATGAAACTGTAGATCTGTATTTCTTATATTCTGTGTGATTTATATTTTCTGTAATATGAGAATTTGGTCATTGTAAAACACTTTTTAATTGTTGGCCTATCAAAATTTTATTTTGCATAACAATTTATAGTTGTATTTATGTTATGAAAAATGTAGCATACAATCATTTTTCAAGTAAAGCCCAATTAATGTACATCTTTTCACATAAAAAAAAAAATTTATCATGTGAGTAAATGAGTTGAGTAGGCAAGTAAAAAAATTAGTTTTCCACACATTCACTCACCACCTCAATTACTCATCTTATAACCAACTCCCTCACTCATATATTCGTCTACTGAGACACTACACTC
Source organism: Philaenus spumarius (assembly GCA_018207615.1). Classification (NCBI taxonomy): domain Eukaryota; kingdom Metazoa; phylum Arthropoda; class Insecta; order Hemiptera; family Aphrophoridae; genus Philaenus; species Philaenus spumarius. The sequence continues at coordinate 9,928 of JAGFPH010014996.1, read as the reverse complement.
ATTATTCACCTACTCACTACTAATTCATTTATACATCTCCTCACCTTGTACAATTAATTGTTACCCATCAACTTACTCACTTACTCATCAACTCACTCACTCACTCATCACTCATCTACTCACTCATTTATTCATTACTCATCTACTCATTCGTTTACTCATTACTCACCTACTTACTCAGTACTTACCTACTCATTCATTTACTCATCAATTTACTCACTCATTAACTGGTCAACTCATTCACTCAACAACTCAATCGCTCATTCAATCACCATCTTCCACACCCATAAACTTGTTACTCACTCACTCACTCACTACACTAATTACTCCAACTCACTATTCATTAACTTACTCGTTGACTCACCCATCTACTCACCTACTTGCTTATTTACTCATTAAATTACTCATTAACTCAGACTCACCAACCTTGTCAGTCTTAACTTATCAACTCACTATTAATCATTACTCCCCAACTCGCTCACTTATCTTCTGACCAACTCACTCTTATTACTTATTGACTCATTACTCACCTACTAATTCATTTCCTCATCAACATGCTCACTCAATTACTGACCAACTCACTTATTCACTCATCAACTCAAATCGTTCATTTAATCATCGATTTCCTCACTCATTTAGTTCTTGAATCACTCACTCATTTATGTTTGTCTACTGACTATACTCATTACCAGCTCACCCATTTACTCAATCACTCAGTTGGTGAGTAAATCCTTCTCAAGTCACTCAGGGCACGTAGATCTCATATATTTTGGATGATTGCAACGTTGAAATTAAATGTTTAAATGCAGAAATGCAATATTTAGAAGGTCTAATGTGTTTGTACAAAATGTATTTGTGACATTATTATTTAATATTGTTCCAATAAAATTTATAGACCAGTTATATGTATGGTTTTCTCTTAATTCAACCCCAAGCAATGTGTGTTATGGAAATTTTTATTTTGGGTTACATCAATGAATATAAAGAGTATTGAAATTTTGGCATAGTTTATATTTATGGTCTGGCAGATCTCAGTAGAATATTTTTTATCATTTACATTATTTTAGGCCTAGCAATTATTATTCACACCCCACGTTAGGTCACATCAATTAATAACATGTTAAGGGGTGTGGGGGGTGAGAGTTGTAGGGCTGTTTGACATGTTGAATATAAAAAAAAGTATGTGGTATCCTATAGTGTAATATGAGTAAGGTTTGTTATCTTGCTTGTTCGTTGCACCCACAACAATCTCAGAAATGAGCCTACAGACCCACTTCAAAAACTTTAAATAACTAATATATAGTCCAGAAATTACTTTTATACAGATCTCACCTCATACAAAAAAAGTATTGTTATAATCTTCATTAGAAAAGTTGTAAAAAATAACATCCTTATGTGTTGCTGTTTTGTCAATGAAAACAAAAGTATTCAGAACTCAGAAATGTTTACATGTCAAAAGCACTACTCATGGTACACCTGTAATTGAAATACCTGATTATAAATCAACACTAAACATTCCAAAGGAGAGTTAAGATTGATAAAACAATTTAGCTATGAACAATTTATTAATTTAGAGAACATATAATTCTATATGTGTTTTACTTTGTAGTTTTATGAATTTATTTTGATAACTTTTTAACAACTATCCCTATTTTTGAACATCAAGCAATGCTCGGTCCACCAGGTGGAATTATTATGTGGGAAAAATATATAAGGTCAAATGTCTAACCGGACATATATTGTGACATAATTTCTGCACAGCCCCTTACCAATAACAATGAGTAACTATTTTAGTTGTTTCCCCTTACGGTGTTTGCAAACAGTGGTTGATGGAAGTGGGGGATAATAGAGAAAACTTGGAAGAGATGGATGCAGAGAAAGAGCTGTAAGAGAAAGCCCTGGAGAAGGAGTTTGTGTGGACTAGGTTAAATATTGGAAGGGGGAGGAGGAGTGGGAAAAATTATTGTTGTAAAGGAAGAATAGCTAAAAGTGAAAGGGTTAATAAAACGTTATAGTGAGAGGAAAAAGAGGAGCACAGAAGATATTGAAGAAGGGAAAGAATTGGAGTATAAGGCAAAGGAAAATGACCAGGGTGTCCAGCAAACATAGAAAAGCCAGGAAATTTAAAAATCTTGATTAGTCAGAAAATTTTGTAAAACCCTATCATTTTTCTTGGAGATGTACTCAGATTATGCATTGTAAGTTCTGATCATATGCGAGGTTACTGTATAAAACTCAAAAAAGTAAGAAGGTTTAACTGCAAATATTTTTTAACTCTCTCTTTTGCATGGCTTTCACATTCGATTGCGGACCCTGCAACCAGGATCAGGCTCGCCCCCCCCCCCCCTATATGTTCGCGTGCAACGATATGTTTAAAAAAGTACATGGTAATTTAAAAATAAAAGATATTCAGAGATGTTCCCTTTTTTTCAGATATTAAACAACCCTGAATAATTAAAAAAAAATTACTACATGGAAATTTTTTAACACTTTACACATTTTATTCAATCTGATAATTGATAATATGGAATAATCAATAATTTCATTTTTAATCTAAAACATCCACTGTAAAATATTATGAAAAAAATTACAACCCAGGCCCCCCGCCCCCTAACATGCTTGTGGGGGCCATGCTCTTTTGAGTGGATCAAATTAGGTATATAAAGGTAATGGATCAAATTAGTGTATACAGACACATGTTTACACAACTTGACTACCGGAACAAACAACAGATGTAAAAGTTGTACGTTAAAATGTTATTAATATGAAAAATGTGCTAATACAGGTAATAACACCAATATTTACAAAAGTTATACTTAAAACACATGAAATTCTTTTCCTTACAGTGGATCAAATAAGTTATGTTTGTGGTAGGGGATCAAACAAAGTGTGCATATATCTAGTGGATCAAAGAAGTTATGTTTGTGGTAGGGGATCAAACAAAGTGTGCATATATCTAGTGGATCAAATAAGTTATGTTTGTGGTAGGGGATCAAACCAAGTGTGCATATCTAGTGGAGCAAATAAGTTATGTTTGTGGTAGGGGATCAAACAAAGTGTGCATATATCTGTATACACTACTTACATGCAGGAACAAACAACAGATGTAAAAGTAGTAAGTAAAAAAATCAAATATCTAAGAATTTAATGTGATAAAACATGAAAGAACCCTAAGAGGAATAAAAGTTAAACTTAAAACACTCATAATACCTTCCTTTATGGTGGATCAAATAATAATTGTACTTTAAGGTGGAGGATCAAACAAATATAGTTATACCTGTATGTGTGTATATGTGTGTGTGTATGTAAGTATGAGACCCGCTTATAACTTTTGAACGGCTTAACCGATTGGATCCTACCAAACGGAGTTCTAAAGAGTTCCATTAAACTTAGATTTCCTGAAAATTTCAACTAATTCGGACCGGTAGGTTCTAAGAAATTTCGAAAAACTAAGAAATAAATTTTTTCAAATCAGGTTTTTTTTAATAACTTTTAAACGGCTTTACCGATCAATTCCAAAATATAATCAGCTTTTAACCTTGAAAAGCGACGTCGATCGCTACCAGTCCGGTCAAAATTGGTTAATTCGTTCGTGAGATATCGTGAACGAAAGAAAATAAAAAAAAGTGTTTTCCTCAATTTGTCCGAAACTTTTCATCTGAAAAAAATTTGTTGTTGATTCTTTCAATGGACTTAAAAAACTGCATCGATTGCCGCAAATCGCATAAAATTCGGTTGATTCATTCAAAAGTTATGGCAGTTCAAAATTTCCAAAACTAGTGTTTATCAAACTTTCATCATACTTTTGTAATTAAACTTAGCGGGAAGTTACAGGGATGGCCTTTAGAGTCAATCGTTTTCCACATTTTTTTTAATTTTGATGATTTTAATTATAATTAGTTTTAATTAGAATTTAGGTATTGAGTAGGCTCCATTTGCATAAATATGACAAGAAACAAATGGAAACTAAATTGTGAAATGAATGCAGTACAGTAGGCTACTCCATGGCTATGTTATTAATTTTAGTCAGGTATACGCACATGTGCGTCCATAGCACAGAGACTTAAAATTGGCGTGCGAAACACGCAATGCTCTGTGTATTGAAAATTCTCCTAGTATGGTGGTTGGTGTGCGAAGCAACTGTTCTCACGAAACAGCTGTTCTAATAAAATGCTTAGTAACACATATTTGTTTACATTCATTAACATAGAACTTTACTTATCATTTATAATCAGTTTATTATTCTTCAAAACCAACAGCATTTTTAGGTCAGATTGACCAACTTAAAGCAAACAAAAACCAACTAAAAAATGCTTACTATATTTTAATTCAATTCAAACATTGGTTGTTACATAACATATATAAAACAGCTGAGTTTTATCAAAAACTGAACATAATTTTAGGTTAGCCCTACAATGAACCAAAACACATTTATTTGCAAAAAAAATGGGCTAATTTAGAATCAGGTTTTTTACAATTATCAGTTTTTTTAGATTAGGTAAAAGCAAACGAAAGGTTTACTGTATTATCTATAAAGGTTTACAAACTATAAATCTAAATTTGTCCAGTTTATTCTTAAGTGACATAAAAACCCTTTTGCAATTTAATTACTTAAGGGGGCGCTTCCCTGCCTGCCAATTGAATCTTATTCCCATAAGAGCAATGCTACAGAATAAATCATTTTTTTCCGTTAATTCGTGGAATAAATTTAAAAATTTGGTTTCATTTTGAAGTAATGTCATATGCGGATGTTGATTGCCGAATACATTTTCAGAAACCGTTTTATTGTTTTCATAATCGTATGATATAAATAGTAAAAAATAGTAAACTTTATAATTTTTTTACTCAGTTGCAAAAAGAGATATTGCAAAAATCCTTAGCAATCAACACCCACAATCTATTTTACTTTAAGAAAAAAAATACAGCTTTCGTTTTTTAACAAAAACAGCACAAAAATATGCTTAATAGTGAAGGTGTGTTTTGGTTATTTAACATTGAAATTGGTACCCAATATCGTAGTTTTGAATGTGGAGAGCCGAGCCTTGTCAATGTAATGAAATGGAATAACTTTACTACCCTTTAAATAAAATCAAGCAATAGCGAAGCATTGCTGGGTCCACTAGTATAGAATAAAACAACATATATTTTAAGGTAAGAACAATCTCATAAGAAATGTGATGTAGGAATATATTTCAACAAGTAGTTGGAAATTCTATAGAAGGCTTCGAAGTACTTCGTTATATCCTACATTAGTATTGATGAATTCCAGTTAAGGAAACGCAGTTGAAATAACTGCGTTGGGAATAGATTAATTTTCAACCTTCGCTCATTCGTAAATATCCAGGTCACCTCTACCCTTACGTCCCTTCCCCGATTTAATTATCGTCGTTGGCTCGCTGCACATACTCTAATTCATAATCGTGTTATTATACAATACACGTGTCTGTACGAATGAATCGTGTATTGCGTTAATTCTAACATATTAACAATGGGAACGACCAAGATTGGTGTGGACCAAGGCCGTAGCCAGGGGGTTCGTTAGGGGTCAAAACTCCCCCCCCCCCCACGAAATCTCGAATTTAGTAGTAAAAATTAATACTAGGTTTAATTAAAAAGTGCAAATTAAATTATAAAAATAGACAACACAACACAGGATCCATTGTGCATTGCACGCGTACTGATATTTAGATTTGCTTGATTAAACTACAACGTACAATACACATGGATGCAGTAGGTTACAGCCTTACTCTCTTGTGAGCTGTTAAATAAGAAAACTATGAAGGTTCAACAAAAATACTTTACTCTAACAAAACACGCAATGCATTGTGTATTGAAAATACTCCCAATACGTTGGAGCTCGAAGCACGCAATCCTCTGCGTATTAAAAATTCTCCCAATACGGGGGTAGGGGTGTGAAGCACGCAATACTCTGTGTATTGAAAAATCTCCCAATAACGGGGTTGGAGTTCGAAGCACGCAATGCACTGTGTATTGAAAATACTCCCAATACTTTGGAGCTCGAAGCACGCAATCCTCTGCGTATTAAAAATGCTCGCAATACGGAGGTAGGGGTGTGAAGCACGCAATACTCTGTGTATTGAAAAATCTCCCAATACCGGGGTTGGAGTTCGAAGCACGCAATGCACTGTGTATTGAAAATACTCCCAATACGTTGGAGCTCGAAGCACGCAATCCTCTGCGTATTAAAAATGCTCGCAATACGGAGGTAGGGGTGTGAAGCACGCAATACTCTGTGTATTGAAAAATCTCCCAATACCGGGATTGGAGTTCGAAGCACGCAATGCACTGTGTATTGAAAATACTCCCAATAAGGTGATTGGCGTGCAATGCACTATGCGTCGGCCGCTTCTCATAGTGTTCAGTTTCAAGCTCACATGTGGCTCCTTAGCAGTGAACGTGTTAAAAGGATTCAAATCCCCGGTCCTGACCTGCCCCCCCCCCCCCTTCTGTTTATCTGGCTACGGCCTTGGTGTGGACAAGAAAGAGAATCAAGAAAGAAAATAGGAATCGTCATAGAGCAAACCAAGAAATCGTGTATTAAGAGAAATGAAAACAATTTACATTTCATATAAGTATGTAGTCCGGTGGCTATAATTAACCCGAACCGCTGACGTGAGTTGAACGAATTTCAAACATTAAATTTATACGACGTTTTAGGGTATAAATACTCTCAATAACACGACCCTCAATAACACGAATTCCTCGATAACAAGTAAATTTCTTTAATTATCCTGAGATTTCCATAACACTTAATGTTAAAGATACCTCTTTAGCACGACTATTATTATTTTTAAAAACCCCTAATAGGACGGATTTTTGTTCCAATACAGATCGCATCTCTAACCCTCTATAGCACGTCTTTTGCGAAACCGAACCTTTATAGCAAGAGTTCAACCGCATTAGTAAGTCGTTTTACACAACGGAACCTTTATAGCACGACGTCATACTTCCGAATGAATAGTTCCCACGATCAGTCATTCAAAGAAACGGATGTTCTGAAGGAAACTATGGCTTTCGCTCAGGTCTAAACATGAAAACCAAGCTTCCTCCCCTTCCCAACAAACACAAATTATTAACTTTTTTACTGCATAACATGCCTTGTACATCTTCAGGATAACTTGAACATTGAAGCCCACACATTAGCTTGAACATTAACTGTATTTTCGTTTATTTCACGAAATGTTTATATAATAAATTTTATGTAATGTTAATTAGTTATTTTTGGTTGAAGATAAATAAATTTGTGTGTTTCTATCAGTTTTTCTATTTTCAGTTTTTATAATATATTATTATTAATTTAATGTTTATATTTCGTTTAATCAATTAAGTGTATCGCACTATTTACAATAAATTTTGTCCTATGTACTGCACATATTTTGGATGTAGTACAAGTACAAGTTATTGAAAGAAAAATAATTCGACCACGCAGTTGAACCGTTGACGTTAGTTGAGCAAATTTCCAAAATTAAGTTTATAGGCCTAGTCCTATGTTGTATGGGTTCGTACGCCATTCCGCATATTAGGAGTATCTTCAATACACAATACATTGCGTGCTTCGCACGCCAACCCCCTTATTAGGAGTATCTTCAATACAAAATGCATTGCGTGCTTCGCACGCCAACCGCCCAGTAAAATCCACCACATGGCTTTGAACCGGGTACTTTTATGGTATTTTACGTTGTGATCGATTTTTGAGGAACCGAGCGAGCTATAAGGTCGAGTAAAAAACAAATTTGCAGAATAACATCCTACACTTATGTTTTTAGAAACACCGAAAACGTTCCATTCTAGTATGACAAATCTCAAAAAATAGTTACTTAAGGTCAAAAATGTTGTTGGATTTTTTCGGCCAACGAACTCGTCCGAGCGACATAGACAATAAAATTTGAACAAAATCGGACTAAAAGTGTGGCCGTTTTTTAATACATATTTGCAATTTTTAATGCCACACCAAAAAGCACTCTGTGGACCATGATCGGTGCTCATTAACTACTCCCGACCTTACGTCTTACCAAAACGGTCACTGCATAGCTCATCTTCCCTACGGAAATTCGCTAATAAATACTTGGATGTAAAAGTATTTTTACAGCAAAGGTAGGATAGGTAGTAAAAATTAATTTGTAAATTTATCAGCAACATAAATCAATTAAACCTATTCGCTCAAATTACAACCAACCGTTCAAACTTAAATTTCAACAAATCAAATCTCGTTTTAAGGATTATAATTATTTGAAAGCTTTACTCTGAAATTTCAATAAAAGTTTTCTTGATCTTTGACATTCGATGCTGGTTTCTTCATATTATACCAAGCATTGATTTCAGCAAAGCCTCTATCATCAATCTTGTGTCTGCAGGTGAGAGAGTTTCGGCGCTGACTTCTGCCATCAATTTTCTTGTCACAACCACACACTTTAACAGCGTAAAAAAGTTTAAAAAATCAATTAAATACAAAATAAAACTCCGCCATAGAGTTTGACTTCGTGTAACTAACGCAATCACGCGTTTAAGTTTCAAACGTATTGAGTTATATTACTGTACAAACAACTTATTGTGTCCTTTCAAAACTATTTACGACGTTTGAATGATTTACAGTATATTTTTTAGGGAATTTCCATAAGATAAATGAGCTATTGCAGTGACAATTATGGTAAGAGTTAAAGTCGGAAGTAGTAAATGAGCACCGATTAAGGTCCTCAAAACTCGTTTTGGGGTGTCATCCAATTTTATATATATATATAGAGAGAGAGCCTGAATGGCTGTACGCAGACAGTTAAAGAGGTTGAAAAACATGCATCATATATATCTATATGTATCTATAATGTTTTTCAACTATATAGACATACTGGCTCTTGATTAGAAGACAGTTTAGGCATACACTCTTGTTCAGGGTACAGTTACTGTACTCTGAACAAGACCGGCTATTCAGAGTACAGTGTTCTCTCATCAAGAGTATACATAACTTGCTGTCCCCTCATCAAGAGCTAATATAACACTTATTTCTGCAACAAATGCTGCCAACATTGTCTAGAATCTACCTTTTTCCCTTCTCTAACACATTTCCCTTCTCTATTCCCTTATGTTATATATCTTACTAAATCTCTTTTTGTACCGGGCAGAAAAAAATGGTTTATTTTAGATACAAATAGATGGAAAATACACAATTACAATTTATTTTTAACCGACTTCAAAAAAAAAGGAGGAGGTTCTCATTTCGACCTGTTTATATGCTTTTTTTATGTTTGTTCAGCGATTACTCCGAAACTAATGAACCGATTTCGATAAAAAAAAAAATAAATGAAAGAGGATCATCCTCCGGTGGTCCCACTCCAGTTTTTTTTTAAAAATCGGCCCAGAACTTTCGGTCAGGTAAATAAGTGAAACTTTTTTATAGCTGTCGTACCAGGATTCGGTCAGGTTAACAAGGAACACATTTTTTAGCTGTCGTACCAGGCTAGTTCAGGTAAATAAGTATAACTTTTT